>APFE030607192.1:60934-184088 GCA_000404065.3 Pinus taeda
GGTATATCTGATGGCCACAAACATGTTGAAATTGGGGTGATTCATAATCCCAAGATAGTCAGAATTGGGCAAGGCACATCAAAGAAAGAACCTATGGACCTGCCTGTGAGTAGGCAGGTTCTCAAGATGGATTTCACCGAAGACATCTGATGCCATGGGGCATCTTTTTGTATCATATTTCTAACCTTATCTCGTGTCATTTTTGTTTAATTAGTTTTATTTCATGAATAAATTGTCATTATGTTCATAGAATAAATTTCCATTTTTTCGTTTCTGTATTCTATTTCATTTGATGATATTTTGAATGGATACTATTGATATATGTCTTTTGTCGGTGGATGCAGATTCCAGGTTCTTGCACACTATCACTTCATATCTAGTATGCATCCCCATATGGAGCCAAATGTTGATTACTAGAGTAGGACCTGATGATTATGTGAAGACTCCATGCCCAAGGATGATCCAGAGGACACTTGTACCATCATATGTCATCAGTCAATAGAGTTTTTTAACTCTACTTCTATCTTCTCATCATCTTTCTTATTTGTACCCAGATTCCACGCCCTGCGGGGAATTGTAATAAGTGATGCTAGTATGATGATTTTCTTGAATTTGTAACAGGCCTAGGATGTGGGACTCGATCAGCAAATGAGTACACCTTGGAGTGTTTTTTTTATCCGGTTAATTATCCCTTCTTTTTCAGAGGCGGATAATTCTCTGGATTTTTTCACTCATTTTTACCCCAAAGCCGAGGTGACAGTTTGAAGATTGAGCTGCTGACACATCTTAGTGTCTAGGGTCGATGTATATTACCATACTAGATCACAAAAAAAGTTTCGTGGAATTTGGCTAGGTCTAAGTAGGATTTTTTAATAGTTAAAAATTTCCTGCAAAACGAGATTTTTTAATTATTTTCTATGTAATGGCATAAATAATTGGCTTTAGGAAATGTCTGGGGTGTATGACCACTCAAAATTCATCCTCATAGGCCCAGCATTATCCTAGAGCCTACTTTGGGGGTCAAAAATTGACTTAGAATCCCTCAAAAGCCGATTTTTCAAGTGACAGTAGCAAAAATGAAGAAGAAATTAAAAAAAAATGAATAATTGGAAAATTTATAAAGCTTTCCAAAGTCAAAATAAGTCAAATTTTGACATGGAAAGTAAGTGGCAGATTAAATGATGATTGGGCATCCTAAGGCCCACCAATCCAAGTGGCAAGTGAGCCAACTCAACAAGAAGCAAGGTGGGCCCACAAATTTTCAAGCCGTGGGGTAAAGGTGGAATCAAATGAAATTTATATCAAGTTGATTTAATTTAAAGTGCAAGCCATATTATAACGTTGAAAGTATAAAGTAAAATGAGTGGGAAATGGAGCCACCTCACCTCTCCATAGTGTACGCATAGTTCTAGAGATTTACACACATGTTAAAATGAAATATCCACTATGGCCCAGTCAATACAACATCTACAGCAGCATATTGGAAATCAATTTTACGTGGAAGATAGTTTACAACTCCTACTCATACTCAACTAGAGAAATCTCCACACAAAGGGCTCCATGCAGCAAAGATGTTTTTTAGATACACACAGCGCTAGCTGGCAGCTTCCACGCAGGTCAGCATGACAGTCAACGTACATACGTCAAAGAACCTCCACGCTGGACAGAGATATCTCCACGCAATTGTTAGCAGCCCACATGCAGATTTGGAGAGCAGTTTAAGTTGGCAATCAACCACAGTTTAGAGGCAGCCGAGCTCAGCATTTAACACAGGTCAACAAGTCAACACAACAGTTACGTGGGCAGTCCATACGCATAGTTAACAACAGTTCTAACGCAGTTGTCAACGGGATATACGCACAGCTAATTGGCAGTGGTTGATTTAGTTTGATGGCTGATTTAGTGGGATATTTCTCCCATTCATCTCCACGATACTTCACACATGGCAGCCTCATATATTCACACAGTTTAAAGGCAGCCAATCAAACAGCAGTTTAAAGAGATATTCGATGGACAGCAAGGCTCTATTGACTGCTAGCTACAGGATTACAAAACAGTCATATCAGCCACTTGTACAAATTCGTTTTACATTGGGATTGTCACTTGCTACACTTGTCATTGTCTCTTGGCATTGGGATCTCCTTCCATTTCTCTATTTATGGGAGCCTTGGGCTCTTATTGTATATCATAGAATGAGCTATTGGGCTGGCGGAGACTCTGCTGGATTGTGTACTCATTTTTCATATAAATAAATAAAAGTCTTTGGGGTTACTGGCTTCTTTTGTGGTGCATGCTTTGGTACATGAGGTATACCTGTGTCGTTTGATGTTATTATTCATTTGATTTTACATTTGCTATCTAGTTGTTTTTCTTTGTGCATTTGCCTGAAGGCATTATTGTCTAGGGAGGAGAGATTTGCAGCTATCTCAAATCTCCTTTGGGCTTGGTATATTTTGTGCTCTCGTTGTAGCTTGTCATTGTCGGTTCAATTACAAGCTCAACTTGGTCTCTATATGCCAAGTCTCTCTTGCACTAACAATTGGTTTGCAGGCATTTTTTATTTAAGGACAGGTTTCTAACTCTATTGGAGTGTGAGGACTTCTTCGGTTGGAATAGTCACCTCCAAGGATATCATAGGTCCCACAAGTTGTTCAAGCCAACAATCTCATAAGACATCAAAAATATTTACTCAAGAGGGGGTTTCTTGAGCCCTTTGCTTATTTTCTACCTTGAAAAATTATCACATATTTTCTTCTTTCATTTGTGTGCATATTGGTTTTATCTTGCATTTGAGGCCCTATTTCTTTTGCATGGTAACTTTTTTGCTTGCTGTCCTACAGGTGTTCCTGGAAGTAATTCAATTTTGAAGAAGAAATCCAAAAGCATGAGCTAAGTAACCTCTTTCCATTTGGAAATCCAAGCCCAAGGTTATTTGGGCTTTAACTTGAAAACATTTGACTTCATTCTAAACAAATAAAAAATACAAAAAAAAAAATTCATTTCTTAAAGAGCAACGCTTTGAAGGCACTGGTTGTTTATGTGTTTCATGCTTATCTTATGTGTTAAATGGCTATTGCTCATATCAGGTTTTGCTTATAGATCTTAGATAAATAATCTTTTTAACTCTAACAATTCTCCTAGAAACTCGCATCTTTGTTTTTAGCTTAACTTTTCATTAGGGACCACCCCCCTTAGCTAACCTAAGAGATATCTCAAACAGAGAGAGTTGGGATTAGTGTGACAACCCCTTCTCTGAATTCCCTGCCACCAACCACACCTTGTGGGGTTGAAGGCTTTTCTCACTGACTTGTAGGTAGGTGCGGGTGGCAGGGTCAACAGGTCCTCCTCAGAGGATTCCCTGAAGACCTTCTAAATACCCTCCATTTGTTGGTTCAGGGAGACATCTACCAACTACCTTATGATGACATAAAGACTATGTTTAGAAACCATTCTAGGTCATCCAGAAAGAGAGGTAGGGGAATTCAACTTTTAGCTAGTACATCCTCATCCAGCTCATCCCTTAGAAATGAATTTGAGAATCGACTGGAGGATTTCAAGAGCGAGATGAGGCAGACTCTTGCCATGGAACTGGATACCTTGCATATCAAAAGGAAACAAGAAGAAGCTAAGAGGGCTTTGGCCATCTTTTGTCATAGGTGCACTAGAAGGCACCCTTAGAACGAATGTCCATTGAACTCTATAGAAGTGTGTTCAGTTTGTGAAGAAGACCATCCTACGAATCAGTGCCCTTCCTTGTCCATACTTAAAGCTGCATATCAGGGGGTCAAAGGAGCCACAAAACCACTCTATTTCATGAACCAAAGGAGGCCACATGGGCTCAGACCTTACCAGCAGGGAATGCAAGGGACATCCTAGACCTATTACAACACCAATCAAGCCACTTCCATGCCTTCTTGGGGTCCCCCTACTCATCCTTCTTGGTCCACACCCGCTCCCTGGTCATATCCATCTTAATACCATGCTCAACCAGTTGCTCATTCGTTTCACTCTTATGATCAGACACAGCCCCAGTGGAATGCACCACATCAGGGGTGGAGGTCCCAGTACAAATCTCCTCCCGCTCTTTTGCCTCCACCACTTGTTCAACCACAACCATTGCCTCCTTCTCCACCAAGGGAACCCCAAATACCTGCTCAACTGAACCCGAACCCCGATAACAGATAGGCCTAGGAGGTATATAGTGGAGAAACATCATGCTTGACCTATGCTGTGGAAATTCAGGAGATTAACCAATGATTTGGGAAGGTTCTCCCAGATAACCAAGCTCCCCCTAAGGAGGATGAGAAAAAAAAGGAAAGTGAACCAAAGGCCATTCCACCCTTTCCTGAGAGATTAACTGGAACCACACAACGATCCCAGAAGAAACTAAACTTCTGGGAGAATTAAAACAGTTATGTGTAAAAATGCCACTTCTCCAAGCCATAAAGGATGTGCCTATATACAATAGAATGATCAAGGAGAAGTGCTTCAGGCACCCAGGCAAGTGCAGGACAGATGATCCAACTATCGATGTCATAGTACAACTGTATGACTTGATGCTGGGGCAGGTGATTTGTCTGAAATATCTAGACCCTGGAAGTCCTGTAGTTGATGTCCACATCAATGGCACCATAATCCCCCATACCCTAATTGATCTATGGGCTACCATTAATGTGATGACCAAGGACACTATGCACAAGCTCAACCTTCAGGGCTCCTTGAGAAAGACCACAACAATACTGTAGTTAGCAAAGCGCTCCACCATGACCCTTGAGGGGATTGTGGAAGATGTAATGGTCTTCATCGATTCTTGGGAGTACCCTGCTGATTTGCTAGTTCTCTAGCCAAAGGCAAAGCTCACTGTGTATCCTCTCATCCTGGGAAGACCTTGGTTGGCTATTGCAAATGCTTACATTAGTTGTCGAGCTAGGAACATGACAGTCAAGAAAGGGCATATGTCTAAGAAGCTAGTCCTATATCCTCCTGCCCAACCTTTGTTAGAACATGATTTACCTCTCTTGTTGGAGGAGGAAGATGGGGATGAAGTCTATTCCACACCACTGTGTATATTAGAAGCTGCCATGGGGGGCCCACAAACCAAGGATGATCTTGTTGAAAACTTGATTTAGAATCCACCCCCCGGTGTGTTGCCATTAGAAGAGTTGGTGGAAGAAACCCAAGCCAACCCTTTAGTTGATCTCTGTGTGGCTGATCTGACCTCTCTCCGAGTTAAGAATGTGGAATTTGGCCTAGAAAGAACCTTGAAGATCAGCTCATCCCTATCCACCTCTCAGGAGAAAGAACTGTGTAGCATATTGAAAAACCACTCAGATGCTTTTTCTTGGAGCTATAAGGAGATGAAAGGAGTCCACCCTTCAGTTTGTACTCATCACATTTACATTAAAGAAGATTGTAAACAAGTCAGGCAACATCAAAGGAGGATGAATCTAGCCCTTAAGGACATTGTCAAAGAAGAATTGCAAAAGTTGTTGGATGCAGGATTCATCTACCCTATCTCCGACAGCAAATGGGTCTCTCCTTTGGTGCTAGTGCCAAAGAAAAATAGGAAGTGGAGAATCTGTGTCGATTATCGAGAACTAAATAAGGCCACCAAGAAGTACCATTTCCCTTTGCCTTTCATAGACCAAGTGTTGGATGGCCTGGCGAGGAAGAAGTTCTTCTCCTTCCTAGATGGGTTTAGTGGCTACAACCAGATCCAAATCAGCCTGGAAGACCAAGATAAGACCACTTTCACTTGTCCTTGGGGTACCTTTGCATACTGGGTCCTTCCTTTTGGGTTGTGCAATGCTCCTGCCACTTTCCAGAGAGTAGTACTGAGTATATTTGCTGAACTGGTTCATGATTCAGTGGAAATTTATATCGATGACTTTACCCCTTATGGTTCTAACTTCCAAGAAGCTTTGACTAACTTGGGAAAATTTTTAGCCAAGTGCATTGAAATGAACCTGTCCCTCAGTCCTGAAAAATGCAAATTCCTGATGACTAAAGGGACCGTGCTAGGTCATACAATTTCTCAGGAAGGATTACATGTGGATCTCAACAAAATTTCCATCATCCAAAGGGTCCAACCTCCTCAAAAGGTAATATATGTTTGAAGTTTCCTAAGCCAAGCTTAGTAGGGTATTATAGAAGATTCATTAAGGATTTCAGTAAGCTAGCCTCTCCATTGTTTGGTCTTTTGGGGAAAGATGTTGAGTTCATATGGACTGACAACTGTCAAGAGGCTCTGGATACCTTGAAAAGTAAACTGGTGACTACCCCAATTTTGAGAGGTCCAAACTGGGCCCTACCTTTCCACATTTATACAGATGCCTCGCATAAAGTGATAGGAGCAACCTTAGGAAATGTTGAGGAGAAGCTACCTTATGCCATATATTTTGTAAGTAAAAACTTTTCCAAGGCAAAATTAAACTACACTGTAACCGAAAAAGAGCTCCTAGTTGTAGTCCATTCCCTAAATAAGCTCAGACACTACATCACCGACTATCAAATATTCATGCACACTCATCATGTTGCAATTAGGTATTTGATGAAAAAACTAGATGTAAATGCTCATGTTATTATTTGGTTACTTTTATTGCAACAATTTGATCTAACCATTGTTGATAAGTTGGGTAAGGAAAATGTTGTTGCTGATTTTCTATCTAGATTAGATCTGCCTACAGGTGAAGAAGGAATGGTGGATGATCAAAGGCGAGATGAACACCTATCTGCTATCTCAATACTCTCTCCATGGTTTGCTGATACAACAAATTACTTGGTTTCAACATAGTTTTTTCCACACTTGTCCTCAAGAGAGAAAAGAAAGATCGTGAGGAAAAGTGCTCCATTCACCTGGATTGGGGGAAATCTCTTCAAACTTGGCCTAGATTAGATTTTGAGGCGATGTGTCAAGAAGGAGGAAGTTTTTGACATTCTCCTAACCTGTCATGATGGGCCTTGTGGGGACCATTTTGCAGCAAAGAGGACCACTTTCAAAATTCTGTAAGAAGGATACTATTGGCCTACTCTTCATTAAGATGTTAGGAGATATATCAGCTAATGTGACTGATGTGAAGGGATGGGGAAACCTACTATAAAGGATGAGATGCCCCTGCAACCTTAAGTGAATTTCGAGTCATTTGTGGGTCCTATCAACCCTCCTTCAAAACAGAAATATTACATCATTATGTGCATTGATTATCTGACAAAATGGGTAGAAACAAAGACGATCAAGGCAGCAACAAAAGATAAAGTAGTTGAGTTTTTGAGGGAGAATATATTCTACAAGTTTGGATATCCAAGAGAATTAGTCATAGATCAAGGGAGTTAGTTTACATCCAATCTTATTGAAGACCTACTCACACACCACAAAAGTAAGCACATAAATTCCACCCCTTATCATCCGCAAGCGAATGGACAGGTGGAAGTCACTAACAGAGCTTTGGAAGGAATTTTGACCAAGGTAGTGAGCAACAACAGAAAGGATTAGGCAAAACGATTGGTTGAGGCCACATGGGCCTATAACACCACTTGGAAAACCACCACAGGGTTCAAACCCAATGAGCTGGTCTATGGGAAGAATGCTTTGCTATCAATAGAATTTGAATATAACACCTTAACGATGGCAGCTTAGTTGGACCTAGATCTCAGCCATGCACAAAAGGAAAGGTTACTTTAGGTAAATGGACTGGATGAATAGAGATTGCAGGCCTTTCTCCACTCAGAGGTAGTCCAACTTCAAAAGAAAATATGGCATGACAGACATCTCAAAGAAAAATAATTCCAGGAACGAGATTGGGCGTTGCTGTATGATTCAAGATATTAAGATTTCAAGGGCAAACTGAGGACAAAATGGCTAGGACCGTACATAGTAGAAAAATGCAATGACAATGGTTTAGTTATGATCTAGACCATTGATGAAGAAGCCATCCCCATGCTCGTCAATGAGCATAGGTTGAATATCTATAAGAAACCCCTCTCCAAGTAGGAATTCATTGAAAATCTGAGTAAAACAGTGTTGGTAGTGGAGTAGGTCTCTGCCTCCACTCCACCCACACCCTAACCAAAAAAAAAAACCAGAAAGAAAATAGAAAAAGAGAATAAAAGATCCCTGGCTGAAAACCTTCTAGAGGCACCTAGGGCAGATAGTGAGGGTGAAAACCTCCTGGAGGAGCCCCAACTATCTCAAAAAAAAGAGAGAGAGAGAGAGAAGAAAGAAAAAAAGAAAAAACAGAGAAAAAAACAGAAAAACTAACTTCTTTTGAATGCATTGTAGATTGCAAGAGGGTCATAGAAGAAAAATGACATGGCCAGGCTTAATACACTCTTGATAGATCATTTCTCGATCACTATTGTCTTTTCCCAAGCCCTGGTCTCACTTATTCTGAAAATTTTGTTTCGTACACGAAGCTCTATGCATTCTACAGGAGGCTCCTGTAGAAACCACATAGGGCTTGAAATCAAGTTCAGAAAAGCGTCAGAGGGCTACAAATTTGTCCAGAAGACTTGTGAACCTCACTGCCACCATTCATCCTCCTAACCCTCCATTCCATCCCTGCAACACTACATTTCCACTCGCTTCTTTCTTCCCTACATAGAAAACATAGAAATTTTGTTTCTTTTGTTTTTAAAAAATGCTGAAGAATAAAACAACAACATTCTTAACTTGTTTCTTACCTGGTGCATACCAGCTATTTTTCCTTCAGAACCTTCCTCGCTATCTTTTAAGTCCCTACTCAATCCTCAACTAGAAATTTTAGAGGGAGAAGCAATTACAGGAAATCCTACAGGATTCTTGTAACAACTGTCCCTTTAAAAGAAATAAGCTCCAAGGGCAGAGTCAATGTAGCCACAGGTGTATACAATGTGCAAGGAACCATTCCTAATCAAATATCACTAGCATGAGGTAGCCAACTCACCAGTTTAGAAGCCACAAGCGCCAACAACAGCAACAATCCAAGAAAAATGTGCCAAAGTCTGAACATGCAAAGCACGGTACCGACTAACAGGTAAGTGGCTAAACCCATTTCTCTGTTGCATGAATATGATTTAGAAACTCCATGAACCATTGAGATGGTTGTGATTAAATGAAATTGGTGGCCAACTAATGGCCACCCTCATCTAGTTCTAACAAGCCTCGTCCAATTCAACCAGCATTCAATGGATGCAATCGACACATGTGTTCAGTCAACTCGGGAAGAAAAACTCAAAACAGGTAGTGGTGGCAGCGTATAATTGGAATGATGGAAGTGATTGTGGGTAGGTGACATGAAGTATCATAATGGAATTGAAGTAGGGACCAATGGTCTAGATGGGGATAACGTACCCTTCCTTCCACCTCACCTCGTCATCGCAGAAAATGCCATAAGCTTAAGTACACTGCGGTTGAAGCCTCCACCACCTTTGTTTTCAATTGCATCGATGAGTTCTCGGCTACAACAACTCACCTACGACCTTTAGAACCTTGAAACAATCGCTCTTTGCTAGTTTCTAAACCCTTCCACTTATCGAGCTCTATAGGAGCATTATCGCAGTCTACAGGAGCGGAAACACAGTCTACAGGAGCCTTTCTACAAGAAGCCCAGTGAGCAGCTTTGTAGAGGGAAAATTTGGGATTTTGTGCCAAATTTGAGCTCAAAAAAAGGTAGGCTCAGACAACCCACTCTGCATGTTAATTATCTACAAAAGGTGGTGGATTTGAAATGAAGTACTGAGTTGAAAAAGAAAGGGAAAATTGTTTCCGTGAAAACTAGTGTCTTTTCGATTTGCTAGCCCTCTAGGATTGGAAACTATCCTAGAAAAAAACAATCAAAGCAATTTGGAATTTCCTCTATCTATGATAGATAAGAGAGAGGCAAAGGAACCAACCTGGATCTTCTGTTTGACTCCTTGCTTGACCTCTCTCCCCCTCGATAGAGATTGCAAATCCTCTCCTACTTATCTCGGCTAGAGAATACTTGTGCAGACAAAGTAACAAGACACCATCAAAGCATCTCAATCTATTATTTCATAAGCATTGTAGAATTAGAAGTACAATGAACATATAATGGCATTCACAAGTAATAACATTCACAAATACACGATTGTATGGAAGAAAACTCAAAGAACTCTATTAAAATAGAAGGGAGAATTACAACCTAGCTGTCTAATCTAGCATCATCCTCCCAGCATCAAAGCCCTCTTCACCTCATCAAAACAAGATCACCCAACAATACAATGCTCCTTCTCAAAGACAAGCTATCAACACTTCCTTATAAATTACAAAATTCCAGTCTCTAGATCTCTTAGATGAGGGATCCATTTATAGATGTTTGCAAGGGTGTGAGTCATCTCTAGGTTTTTGATTAGTGTCATTCCACTTGTTGTTCTTGGTTCCACTTGGAGATTTATTGGATCTCTTACTCATCCTTGGGCAAATTCAAAGAGGCAAGTGTTATAGGAGAAGTTTATAGAAGATTCCGTGAGCATCCACTTAGCAAACTGTCTTGGACATTTTTCCATCCTCGCTCATCACACCCCACATAAGGCCTCTTCTGTATGCATTGCACATGGCTAGTGTAGGAGTCAGTATGCATTGCACCCTGACTATGGAGTAGTTAGTATGGTCCAGTTTTGGCCAGTCCTGAGTGGGTTTTTAGGTGTAACTTCTGGGGAATGTTGTAATAAGTTGACCATGATCCTTTAGGGTATGAAACAACACTTTTAGGGGTTAAAGAGCCCTTGGTTTATTGACATATAAGATTGGGGTTGCAGTGTCCAAATATGTCTATAACAGTTCCCCCCTAAATCATGAAGTTGTAAATCTTTTGATGTTGGGTGAAATGCTTTATCATGAGGATCTGAGGTATTTGACCTAGAAGGTTACCTGTATAAGATACAATACAATACATCATCACAATATAATTTTCCATGATCTAGCTGAGGTGGGCATTCCCATGCTCAGCGATATAAATTCATTTTCATGTACATTGAACAGATAATTGCCTGTAGTTGTAGACTGGTGATTCTTTATATGTAGATTCATCATCCCTTAGCTTGGATGATCATCTATGTAGCTTCTATGTACAATTGATGTCCTCATATTCATTAATATATTGCAGCTCGGATGGATGAAACTAGATCCAGGGTCTTCAAACCCGTTCAATCTTTGCTCGATGTACAAGTCGATCCATGTGAAAAGATGTCCTGAAGTCAAACATGGATAGACATCACCTGATTACCAGCCAATAATGTAAGCTATTAACAGATGCGAGAGGAATCACCGATAATGATAATGACCCTCAAGGTACTATAGTACAATTCACATGGTGTGAATATATGATTCGATGTCGAACAGCACGCAAAATCTTTCGGTCAAAGGCCATTGATGTAAACCTGTCGCCATAAGTGAGAAACTTGCCATTGAGACATACAAGCTTCAAAGTACTGAAAGGGTTGTTTCTATGCCAACTTCTTGGATAATGAGCTGATGTCAACAAGAAGTGACCCATCATAGGAGGGCCTTAATGTATCCCACATCAATGACATGAAACGAAGAAAATGATTTTCTGGAGGTGAAAAAATATCTAATGATACAAGATTTAGGAATGGCAGTCATGAAAAATGGAGGGTGAAGGTATTGCAGTGGATGAGGCTTTAACTGGATGGTGAATTCTTTGAATGACTTCTATTGAACATATTGGTGACACTGAGATGGATTGGTAGCATTAACCCCAAAACATGGATGGCATGAAAGACCACTGGTGATATGACCGGTCAACGGAATAACCCAACCCGACTCAATCACGGTGATGGAGTGAAAGTGTCGTGTTCAAGAGCGACCTGCTACCAATAAAATTCTTTAAGTTTTCTTCCCTTTTTGCTCAGTCATTGTTGACCAGTACCTCTTTATTTTTGTCAAGTTTGAGGAGGATAACATATGCTTGTTCTATAATTTTCCCTTCGGGCAAACCTGTTGCTATGTTTTAGCGAGCCCCACGACAGTGAAACTCGTTCTTGTCTAGGTGGACAAGTTTGTCGCTATTGGTTTAATGAGTTTAACAACAAGGATAACTTGTTCCTTTTCATGTTTAGAGAGTTTGAAAAGGGATGAAAAGGAAACTCCAATATGTATTTTTCATAGCATAATCCCTTAAGTCTGAAAAAGGATAAAATAATACGAATGGGATGATTTTCCGATAACTTTAGCGAGCCAAAAAGACAAGCACTTGAAATTTTTCGTGAGATAATCCCTTAGGTATACAAAATATTAAAATATACAGGAGGGATGGCACTTCCAATCACTTTAGTGAGCTGGAAAGGGCAATAGCTCAACAATCTTTTCATATTTAATGAGACCGAAAAGAGTTTAAAGGAGACTCGTGTTTTTGAGGAATGAGTGGTGTTTAGGGTAGCAATTGGTTCCAGGTAATCTTGGAACTTCTAAAAACATGGTGATGTGAAGAGCGTGGCTAACAGGACCACTCATCGCAGCTATCCCTCAAAAAGGTAAACAATCAAGTGGAAGTGTATGATCAGCCAAAAGAATGGAGGTGATGACAGGAACACAACCAAGGTTCAAAAGGCTGATATTATGGCAATCATAAAGGTTATTTACCGAAGGTGGGTTCATTTTTTAACGAGCTTGAACTCTGGGGGAACATATGCTCAGAGGCGGGTTTATTTTTTAACGAGCTTGAACCTTGCATTAACATTTCTTAGTGGCGGGTTTATTTTTTAACAAGCTTGAACCTTGCGTTAACATTGCTGAGGGTGGTAGGTTTATTTTTTCATGAGCTTGAACCATACAACAACATTGCTCATAGCCTGGTTCATTTTTTAACGAGCTTGAACTTTGGGATAACATATGCTCATGGGTAGGTTCATTTTTTAATGAGCCTGAACCATACGATAACATATGCTCAGGGGTACATTCATTTTTTAATGATCTTGAGCCATATGATAACATTTGCTCAGTTTATTTTTATGTGAGTTAGAAATGACAAAACTAAAAAGCTAAAAATCTAGAAAAAATAAAAAGCTAAGGAACTACTGAGGTTAGGTAGGATAGTTTCATCAGTAGCTAGACAAAACACTTCCTTTGCTTCGTTTGCGGTGTAGACAAAGGTGAATGGTGTGTCAGACCAATCACCTAACCTAAGAAGTTGAAAAAATAAAAAACTAAAAATCTAAAAGCTAAAAAGCTAAAAAGTTAAAAAATGAAATATGTCGTTTTTTTGCTTGCATAAAAAGGTTTGCATGCCCCTAGACATCAAGAAAAGGAGAGTCTCCAGGTAACCATATGGAAATCACTACGATTAAGCATGATTGTTTTTGTCAGTGGAGCCGATGAAAACTTCCTTGGCTTCGTCTATCAAATAGACAAATGCGAATGGTGTGAGATAACACTTCCAATCACATTACCTACAGGGAAACCTATCTTTTTAGCTGGGTTCATCCGCTTAAGCAGACCAGGGTGCATGCCTCCTACTCTTCGTTACATTCACCAGACTACTCGTGGTAATTAGGTGGATGGAATGAAGGTTGAAGAGACACTCTTGATACAAAAGGACCATTTAGGGATGATGTTTGACTGTGTTTGAACCAGGAAATGAAAGTTGGTCAACAAGCTGGACAATTTTGCCTTCATGTGGGAAACATATCACTTGAAAGAGTGTTGAGACAATAGTTTCCATGTTGTAAACATAGTCATGCCCAAGGAGTACATTGTAATCTAACAGTCCTTGGACTACCATCACATTCAAGTGACGGTTTTCCTTCTCAAAGTAATCGGTAACTTAGGAAGGATCCCTAACGGTCGACTAGTTCCTTTGTTAAAGACTGACAAATTCTGAGTAATAGGCATAAGCAATGTCGAACCAAACATTTTCCAAGCAATTGAGGAAAGGATACTCACTGAAGCCCCTTCATCTATGATAGTTCCAAACACGATCATTTTGTGAACTTGTACTATGATCCGGAATGGTACATTAGAAGGAAGGCGGGATCTTGCTAGTCAATTCCAATCGACGGAAGAGACTAGACTACTTAGAGGGGGTACCGAATAAACAGTTGAATTGACCCTTTGAGTAGCGGGAACTAGGGGATTCTCTTCCTGTTGTGGAGGAACAGGTGGAATAACCCTAAGTTCATTGGACTCTGAAGTAATGAAAAGAATTTGAACGGTATCGTTCTCATTCTCTTTGGGAATGGTATCATCTGAAGGTGGATCTTCTGAAGGTAAAACTGGGTCGAATGCCATCTCAACCTGTTGACTTTGGTCTGGTATGGACTTAGAAGATTCATGTTCAATGATAGGTGCTTCGATCGATGTTTGAGTTAAGTTAGTCGGATTTTCAACTAGTAAAGGACTTGGGGAGAGTTTCTTGTATCGAGGTGGAAGTCGCTGCGGTGAAGCAGGATGGTTATGCAAGACTCTTTTGGCTTCATCCAAAAAAGGACAATGGGGAAGGGTATGGTCCCCTTCACATAAGCTACATTGAGTTTTGACTCTTCCTTTCTATCTACTATTACTAGTTGATGGTGTGTTGTCAACATGATCACCAGAGGTTGATGACACCTGTTGGTGCAAACAAGGGGGACCATTCTCTCAAGATCCGAGGAATGCACAAACATTCTCGATGAAAATGGTTTCCTTTGCAAATTATGCATGGATGTCTAGGTTTGGAAAGTTTAGTGTGCAAATTTTCACCAGATGCTGCATGGTTGCCCCCTTACTTAATTGACTTCTTCTTCTTCTCCTTCCTTTTCTTCTTCTTCTCAGTCACCCAGTTACTAGCATCACTATTTTCACCAAGTGAAGAGGAAGAAGGGGAGGGAGAAACAAACGAAGAAGAAGGTGAAGGGTCAACTTTAGTATTAACTGTTTGTTGATTCGATTGCTGAGGAATCACGGTATTTTGAATGACAGAGGTTGAGAAAAGCCAGAATGGCAGGCTAATTGTGACTCCTGGGGGGGACAATGTGGCCATATATGGAGCACCAATATTTCCCCAAGAAGAAAATGGACTAGGATTCCCCTCAAAAGGAATTCCTTGATTGGTGGACTCCATTATCTCAACCTATGATCAACGAAGGAATAGGGATATTATTCTGAATTTAATAAATTTGAATGACGCTTTGACACAACTTTTCTTTTTCAATTTTTAATAGTCGAGAGAAAGCTAAAGATGACTCTAGTCCCCTTCAATTTTTAATGAGCCTGAAGTGACAAGTGCTCAGATGGACCTTTTCTTTTAGGGAGTCAAAATGGAATGAAAATGACTACTCTGGAAATCTAGACAGAGCGATTACCAAACCAATCACAAAACTGCAACATACACCTTGGTGATAGATTAAAGAGAAATTACCAAGGACTTATGTACGACAGTCAATCTTCCCGAATGTTGTGTTCAGTGCATTGCGATCGATAGGGCGGCAAACATGACTTCTTATGGATAAAGGATATAATCCTATTGTGGTCTCCCAATATATACTTGACGGTGTGGGAAGCAGAAGTCCGTGCTAACACTTTGTCGTATCAAAGAGGAGGAATCACCCAACCTTCGATGAAAATGATAGTTACTAGATTTTACGATGCTGGAACACGTCTCTAGCCTAGACCTCTAGGTGTGTTGTGTTAGGTTCCAAAGCGTTGTTAAGTTCATTGAAATTTATTTTAGAGTTAATCTTGCTTAGAAGTTCGCCTTTCAATGGTTCACCACATGATTTAGATGTAAAATTCCTAAATGCAATCTACAATGATAAACAATAATTGTTTATTTTTAGCAATGAAAATCCTAGCTACTAAGGAAAGAAGATTACAATTCTTTCAAACAAAGAGAAAAAAGCACACAATAAATGCACTTTTCCTAAATCATTTTTCGCACATAGTATAAATGCAAATTCAAATTCATGTATTTGTATTTCGTTCCCTTAATGTGAGGAATACAAAAAAGGAAAACTAAGTATAGATATGAAACATTTCACTCAAAGAGACATTTCGACAATTTCTTGTTCAAAATAGAAAGGAAGACTCAACGACACTTTTCAATTTCGAATAGAAAATGCTTTCGAAAATTCAAATATCAACAAATCAAATTAAATACATGACAATAAGTTCAATCACCTATCTAGAGAAGGAATAATTTACGACACTTCTCTTTTTGACACAAAACGCAACTTATGACACATTTTGCACCAAAAAGAGAGATCGATTCAAGCAACGTTTTGGCAAAGGATCGTAAATGATGGACAAATACATAAAAACATTTGCTAATCCTGATCAATGGAGGCTGAACAATGTAATGCAAGCAGGCTTCGACAATGAGATACTGTTCATAAGCAGCAAAAAACAACTAAACAGAGCTGAAAACAAAGACAAAAACCCTAAATTTCAAGGAGAGAAATGTGATTACTCAGTCATCGCACCTGTGCTTCACAAAAACAGGGATGCATCATGCCTACTACACTTGGGAAGTGCAATGCATACTAGTTCACTGTAACAGACAGTGCGATGGGCCAGGGAGTGCAACTAAGATGGGTTTTGGCTCAAATTTGCAGTTGATTTCAGTGAGTTAAGCTGAGCTAGGATGGACAGTAAAGAGAAAAGTACAGGGGTATGATCTTGGGAGGTTACTAAGCTACCAAAAGGGCATCTAGAATGCTTGTAAGTCAGATGTTCTATTCATAAACGAAACCGGAGATTGACTGAAGCAGCGTTCATCTACTTTGCAATTGCAGAGCAAGAGTAGTTCGAAGGTTATCTGGCTAACTTTAGGCTTCGTCTATAGTTTATAAAGCAAACAACAACAACAAACAAACAAACTATTCACTCCCTAGTGGAGTCACCATTTTGTTTCCAGGAAAACTAGTGTCTTTTTGATCTGCTAGCCCTGTAGGATTGGAAGCTATCCTAGAAACAAACAATCCAAGCAATTTGGGATTTCCTCTATGTATGATAAATAAGAGAGAGGCAAAGGAACCAACCTGGATCTTCCGATTGACTGCTTGCTTGATCTCTCTCCCCCCTGACAAAGCTTGCAACTCCTCTCCTACTTATCCCGCTTAGAAAATACCTGTGGAGACAAAGTAACAAAACACCATCAAAGCATCTTGATCTATTATATCATAAAAATTGTAGAATCAAAAGTAAAATGAACATACAATGGCATTCACAAATACACAATTGTATGGAAGAAAACTCAAAGAACTTTATTAAAATAGAAAGGAGAATTACAACCTAGCTGTCTGATCCAGCATCATCCTCCCAGCATCAAAGCCCTCTTCACCTCATGAAAGCAAGATCACCCAACAATACAATGCTCCTTCTCAAATGCAAACTATCAACACTTCCTTACAATTAAAAAATTCAAGCCTCTAGATCTCTCAAATGAGGGATCCATTTATAGATGTCTACAAGGGTGTGAGTCATCTCTGGGTTTTTGATTAGTGTCATTCCACTTGTTGTTTTTGGTTCCACTTAGAGATTTCTTGGATCTCTTACTCATCCCTGGGTGAATTCAGAGAGGCAAGTGTCATAGGAGAAGTTTCTAGAAGATTCCATGAGCATCCACTTAGAAAATTGTCTCAGACATTTTTCCATCCTTGCTCATCGTACCCCACAAAAGGCCTCTTCAGTATGCATCACACTTGGCTAGTGGAGGAGTCAATATGTATCGCACCTCGACAGTGGAGTAGTCAGTATGGTCCAGTTTTGGCCAGTTTTGAGTGGTTTTTCAGGTGGAACTTCTGGGGAATGATGTAATCAGTTGACTATGATCCTTTAGGGTATGAAACAACACTTTTACGGGTTAGCAAGCCCTTGGTTTATCGACATATAAGATTGGAGTTGTAGTGCCCAAAGATGTCTATAACAAAAGTGAGAACAAAAATTTGCCTGTGTTTTTCTTTGAAATATATATAGTCTCTACATTTTACTCTCTGCACTAAAATTCTGTCTCTTTCTCCTCCATGGTATTCTCCTATCTAAATAAGTGATGCAACCATAGGAATTTAAGCTTGTAAAACAGTAAATTTGCACTGGGTGGTCTGCTTACTTTGTGAAAAAAAGAAAAAACACTATCTGTTATAATCTCTATGTTTTAAAAAAAAAATAGTGATTTCCTTAAATAGCCCGAAAAGTAAATTAAGGTTGAAAACAGAGTTTGAAAGGCAGGAAAATTACAATTTGTTTTTGTTAAAAAGAGGAAACACAAAAAATTATCTTTGGTTACAGAAAAAAACCTCAGCTGTTCGTCTGTTTTTGGGTTTGAAAATTTGCTGCCTTCCTCCTCACTTGAGAATTTTTAGCAGTCACTGAACATCATGACAGGGGGTTTTATGAGAAAGGAACCTTTGAATTCCACCAAATTGCATGAAGACCTACAAGTGGTAGCCCTCTTTACTAGGGAAAATTGGATGCCTTTCTTTGAGAAATTTCATGGGTATGATGAGGAAATTATAGAGGAATTTTTATTGTCCTTAAGATCCCATTCAAAAACCCATGCTACAGTCAGTTTCAGGGGTCTAACCATAGAACTTACACCAAACTTCATCAGCAGAATTACAAGTCTTCCACTTGGGCTCCCATGGAGCAAAGAAGAAAAACCTTTAGGACAGGTTGCTAAAAAGACCTTTTTCCAGCCTGATGAACATCTTGTGGAGTATAATAATGGGATCAAAAGGACAAGTATACCTTATCCATGGGGTGAAGTCAGCTACTAGATCATGAAATATATCTCTTGTGAAGGAAGATACAATATAGTCTATGGTTATCATTTCCGATTGTTACATGAAATAAGATATCGAATGGACCTACCTGCATCTAGGAAACTCAGTCTTCCATATTTTCTCCTCCAATCCTTGATGAAGTGTAGCACCAAATTAAATGTAGGGGTTCTAGACCAACTGGCTCACCATGGGCTCATTAAATTACTGGTAGAGGATGCCCTCCACACATACACAATCCCTATAGCCTGGGAAATTTTTAGGAACATGACTAAAGAAGATGACATAAAAATCCTCACTGATGACCTTAGTCCATCTGACAGTGAAGAGGAGGAGAAGAAAGAAGAACTTGAGAGGGAAATCCATGAAGAAGCACAAACTATTCAATTAGAAGAAGAAGAAGAAGAAGAAGAAGAAGAAGAAAAACAGAAAGGAGAGGAGAAATCTGACACAACCACAATTGGACCTACAATAGAGAAGAAAACATCATCAACAGTAGAGAAAAGGAAGAGGACAAAAACTAAAAAGAAGAAGCCCAAGACAGCTCATAAAAAGATTGCCACAGGAAAGGTAGAAACTCAACAAGTAGAGGAGAACACAACACCAGAGATAGCAGAAACAAAATTAGAGACAATAGACATAGACAAAACAACAGAGGAGGAAGAAGAAAAATAGCAAGAAGAAGTGTCCCCTAAGACACTAGCATGGTAAGCAGCAACTATTCTTGCTGCACTTAGTACTCCAACTAAGAAAAAAGAGAAAAGAAAAAGACAACCATCTATGTACTTCAAAGCTAGAAAATGCACTGGAATCAAGATAGGGAAGCTTCAACCACTTTTGAAAGAACCCATCATCATTGAGGATGCACCTACTGTAACAAAGGAGGAATCTCCCTCCAAAATTTCCATCACTTACGAGAGAGGAAGTCCTAAGACCTCTACCTAGAAGGAAAGGATCAAATTAATGGACTCTAAAGCAGTCCTACAGGAGGCACAAACTTCTCTACAGGAGACATTAGCAAAGCTCAAAGAAATTTAAAGACTTGAAAAAAGGAAAAAGAATAGACCCAAGAGGAAGATAAGGAAAATGAAATACCAAAGCCTAGGCCTCAGGCTAACTTAGGCTCCTACTACAACCTTCTGGAAGGTGGGAAGATCATCCCACAAAAATTTGCAGTTCCTCTTTTCTTCGAGCTAGAAAAGGAAAGAGTCTGAACCCATACATGGATGCATATTGCAAAATCAAAAGAGGTCGAAGACATTGGGCACATGGAGAATAGGTTGATAGAGATGGGCAAGGAATTAAGCATGGCTAGGCATACAAAAAGCATCATAAGAGCTCAATTATAGGAGGAAAATGAAATGTTGAAAAAGTAGCTACAAGAAAGGGAACCTTAAGGAGGAAATGAGCTGTCAATCATAAAAGGACGACAACAGAAAGAGGAACTCCTGGTAGATAGTGAGGCAACAAATAAACAATAACAAGAAGAGGAACCCCAGATAGACAACGAGACTTTGATGAAACAACAATAGGAAAAAGAATCCTAGGCAGAAAATGAAGTGTTGATTTTGAAAAGGTAGCTACAGGAAAAGAAAGCCTAGTTAGCCTGCATGGCCAGCTGGGTAATGGAGGCATTGCAGTGCAGGTAGCTAGCCAAATCATATGCACTGTAACTCAAAGACTAGTGGCTCCAATTTCAGATTAAAACACTGGCCTAGAGGGGCACAATAGCTTTTCAGGATTATCGCCAATTTATGCATTTGTGTGATCACAGTTCAGCTGAGGATAAAGTGAAGTTAGCAGAATTTTACCTACACAACATGACACTTATTGACATGAATTTATGGAATCCAAATGTTGCATTGGGAGATTTGCAGCTAATGGCTATGGCTTCTTGGATTAGCCATGAAGAGAAGAGGGTATTGGAAATCCATAAAATGATAACAAAAGAGCTGAGTGAGGCCCTGATGATTAGAGAAGAACCAGCAAAACCCTTGGCTCTCATCTATGCCCACTAACACCTTGCAACCAATCCTCAAGTTGTCCTTAACTATGTTGACAAGCAAGCCCAGGCTATTGCTCATTTCGAGGATATGGAAAGATTGTTTGGCAATGACTGCATTCATGCCTGCATGAGAAGGTGGAATACATTGCCACATAGCCTAAGGATCAGGGAGTATCACTCCCCAAATAGGATCAGGGAAGTCATGAGGAGAGTGCCCCTGTATAAACACTTAATGCAAAACTTGAAGGAAAACTGGATTGGCCTTAAATTCAATCCTTCACTGTTGCTAGGATTGCTAGAAGGGGTAAAGGAGGAGGAAGAACAGAAACAATGGGAAGAAGTGGATAGGAAAGTAGGTTTCCATGATAAAGAGGAAGACATCACATCTAAGGCTTGGGATGTCAGGGAATCTGTCAGAGCCATTAAAGATGAAGAGTTAGATTAGTTGCTCAGAGGATGAGCAACCCATTCAGTAGGGGGTGATGATGATCCCTAGATATGGGTAATTATATGGGCCCATTCGGCCTCTTATTTCGACTTAATCCACCATTCTCATTAGTTTTTTGCATGTTTTTGAATATATTTATGCTAATAGGGTGAATTGGGTTAGTCACTTTGCCATGTAGTCTAATGAATGTTTTATGCAGATTTTTTGGACAATTTTGGACAAAATCAAGGAATTTATGAGCAAATGGCAGCCAAAGCTCAAGGAAAATAGGGAAGAGGATTTGTAGGGAGGGTGTCTCCTTCATTCATGACCCCTTCCCTTGAATCCTCCATCGACAACTAGGAGCATAAAGGTCCACATTGATGATTCCAAGGGGCAGCCAAGCAAGTAAAGTAGGACTACTGTTTATCTTCAGTTCTAGGAAGCCAAGTTCCTTGATTTTAGGAGGATTGTTGGAGGTCCCCATTTGTATAAATAAAGAGGCTTAGAGACTCAGTATGTTAGCTAGTTATTAGTATATTTTCTCATTTTTGTGCAGCATTGTGTTCAACTCATTTTCGAGTTCCTTTTTGAGAACAGTTTATGTAATGTAATTACTATTTTTGAGAATGAAGATGAAACAGTTTTTGAGCGAGCACTAATCTTTTTTAGAGGGTTGAAGCTCTTGGGTTAGGGCTGAACCCAAGCTACGCAGCACCTCCTACTATGTACTTATATGTTTTTGCTTCAATTCATGATTTTATTTCTGTTGCATAGATTCATTTTACTTTGTTACCTTAGGTTGATTTTGATGGTTAATATAGTTGTTTTTGTTCCAAGTTGCTTAAGTAAGTTACTGCAGTGACAGAATAAGATTCAAAAAGGCCAACAATAAGCTTTGATCTCCTTTTTCCCTTCCCGAGACTATGACTTGAGGTCAAGACACTATTGCTGCCACTAAAAACACAGTTTTTGCTCTTCCATGCCACTTCTAGTGTGATAACTTGATTTGAAAAAGTCAATATTAGTTTAGATTCAATTTCTTAAGATCATTTTCTGTCCTTTTACCATATTTCTCTCGCATGCTTTTCTGTTCATAAGGTACTATTCAACATTTTTTGTTTTTAGGTAAGAGATTAGGTCAAGCTAGACAAAGTTCTATTTTCATGGTATAGCTAGTTCTTTCTTTGGTCAGTTTTGATAAGTAAATGTGCAGATCTCTTGTAGAAATCCATACATCCGTAGAACAGCCAACACCAGCCCACTTTTCATAGATTTCCGAACTCATTCGCAACATTTCGCCAATCCACCCTAATTTCTGCATTTTTTTCATAAAGTTGCTTTCTTGCCATTTGAACAAATCCAACCATCATGTTTGTTCTTGATCTTCCTTGACAAGTTCTAGACACCTCAACACCTTCATCTAGCCCATATTTCCCCTTTCCTATCATTTTTCCACCTTCAAAACTCCAAAAATAGCTCTCAGTCTCCTCCTATAGATCCTTGGGTAGATCCCCCGCAGTCTCCTGTAGAATTTCCCGTGAGTGATTTTTCGAGGTCCGGTCACTATGGAATTCTACAGAAGGGTACTAGGGGCTTCTTATGACCTCTCCACACCTTCCTCTGCCTCTGAAATAGCCAAATCCATCTTCATTTTCCACCAAACCTCTGCACAATCACAGCCAGATAAATCACAAGCATAATAATTTCACATAAAAGCGCTCAAAAGCACAAAAAGATGTTTTCTTCTCATTTATTTTCAGAAGTAGCTCAAATAAATGCAATTTACCTTTTTAGTAGTTAATGACATTCATTTATTCAGTTTTCATCTCTTTTCTTGCAAAAGCAGGGTTACTAGGTAAATTAAGGTTTGCTAGGGTTTGCGTTACGTTTCAGTTCTTCTTCTCTTTCTGCAAAAGATTAGCCCTTGTAGAGTTAGTTTTCTTTCATCACAGTCAAAGCTTCTTCTGAGAACTCATAGAAGTTGGCTTAAGCTTCGAGCGAACTTGCACCAGCTGATCAAGTGACATCCTACAGTAAGAGTTAGTATTGTGCATACAACACCATCACTTACAAGTTTGTTACGAACTATAGGGTTAATAAAGGTAAAGTAGGAAGCCCCAGGAGTTGGAGCATTATTCTTGCAATACTGGTGCTCACCAATCATGTAATAATAACGAGGTAAATTTCCTAGCATTTAGGTTTTCTGTTGTGTCATTTTTGTAATAATAATAACTTAGCAAGTTTATATTTCGTGGCGTTGAGGTTTTTGGTTATGTGATTTATATTTTGTTGCATTCAGGTTTTCGGTTATAGGAAGGTAAACTTAATATAATGGAAGGGGCTCAATAAAATTAGTAGGAGTGAGGGGAAATATCGAGTAGAATGTAATATTAGGTGAAAGTTAATAGTATTACATTTTAATTAGTATTTCTTCCACCCTCCCACTATTTATTGGGTGGGGGTGGTTATAAATATTGGGTAACATATAATATTGTAATATTATATTTTATGTAATTAATGTATTTGTAACACTTAATATAGATGTGTTCCATCTATAAGTTTAATTAATAAGTGGATAAAAACTTAATATTTATTGATATGACAAGATTTTTAATCATGAATATTTACCATGGATATTATCAACTTCTAAGTAGGGTTTTTTACAATACCATGGGCTAATACCCACAAGAGAAAGATAGAGAGGGAGACGAGGGAAGAAAATTATAATACCATGGGCTGCTACCATGGTTTATCAATACCATGGGCCATCTCGACTTTTGATTATTATGTTATGGATCTAGGATTTTAATTGTTACAATACCATGGGCCAATACCATGGCTTATCAAGCCCACAGCCCTAAAAACATAACTTATTTCAAAATAAAAATAATTTACAAATATTTTATTTTAATTTAATTTATAACATTTTTTAATTAAATCTAAGAAAAAAAGGTTTATATTACTTCTAAGGTATATCTAAACCCTCCATCCTTCAGACTACTAAACAATATTTTCAAGAGATTAAATGGGGGTCTAATAAATTAAAAATGAGAATACTTTTAATATACATATGTGAAATTTATATAATATAATAATATTATAAAGGACTAGGATAGATACGTCTTAACCAAGGATCCAAGGGAAGTGATAAAGCAAAGTGATTAAAAATGATAAAGGAAATATAGTGGGTGACTCTTTTAATATTTTTATTATTGTATTTTCTTTAACATGATTGATCAAAAATATAGGTTTAATATTTTACAACCAATTATGTATTTTTATTAATTTAAATGCTTTCTTAAATATAATATAATGGCATCATATTTAAGAAAGAGAGTGAGATGGAAGGGGGAATAGAGTGTGGGAGAGAGACATAGAGGTGAGAAACACATTGAGAGAGAGAAAGGAAGAGAGAGGAGGGGGAGAGAGGGAGGCAGAGAGATGAATTTGGAGGGGGAAAGAGAGGAATGACAAGGGATAGGTGAACATAGAATGAGGGAGAGAGGAGACGGGGGAAGAGAGTGAAAATGAGAGGATAAATATATGGAAAGAAGGGGAAGAGAGAGAGACAGGGAGACATATATATGGAGGGGGGAGAGAGGGGGAGAGATAGAGAAGGAGAGAGGGAGGGAGATAGTGACAGAGTTGAAGGTTGGAGAGAGTGTGTGTATGATGGGGTCAAAGATAGAGGGAGGTGGGAGAGAAGAGGAGAGAGAGAAAGGAAAAAAGAGAGAGGACTTGAGAGAGATGAGAGAGAGGGGGAGAGAGAGATCGAGAGAAGGGGAATAGATAGAGAGGCAAAAGGAATAGGGAGAGATAGATAGATATATAGATATATATGGGGAGAGAGAGAGAGCGTAGCATATGTTTATGGGGTTGAGATAGAGAGACAAATAAGGAAAGATGGAGGGAGGTATAAATATAGATGGCAAGGGGGGAGAGGAAAGAAGATAAATATAGATAAAGTTAGGGAGAGGCAAAAAGATTGAGATGGGGGAGAGAGGGATGGGAAGAGAGAGAAGGAGATGAGTAGGGAGATAGACATAGAATGAAGGGTGGAGAGAGGGAAGAATAAAGAGCCTCACGGAGACAAATATAGACATAGAAGTTAGATCTAGAAAGTCATGAATATTTTAGATTTTCACTAAAATAGATGTATTGATTTCAATGTAGTTGTTGATTTCTAATCCTATTTGATCACATGCAATATACACATCGATTTGAGTGTAGATCTCGATTTATAATTATATTTAATACCTTACACTAGATGCATTGATTTCATTGTCGATGTTGATTTCTACTCCTATTTGATTGCTTGCACACGACGCATTGGTTTCAGTGTAGATATTGATTTCTAATCCTATCTTATCACTTGCATTAGATGCATTAATTTCAATGTAAACATCGATTTCTAATCATATTTAATACCTTACACTAGATGCATTGATTTCGATGTAGATGTTGATTTTACTCATTTTATTGCTTGCATTAGATGCATTGGTTTTAGTGTAGATATTGATTTATAGTCCTTTTAGATTACTTGCACTAGATGAATAGATTTCAATTTAGATATTGATTTCGAAGCCTATTTGATTGTTTGCACTAGATGCATTGATTATAGTGTAGATGTTGATTTCTGATTTGATGCAACATGATGTATGATGCGCATTGATTTCAATGTAGGCACATCTCTACCTCCTCCATCTATATCTCTATCTCCCATTGTCTCTCCTTCTCTATCTCTATATCTCAGCCCCTAAACATACACACTCTCTCTCCATATCTATCTATCTCTCTCTCTAACATTTCTCTCTCCATATCCATATCTCTTCCTCCCTCCCTGTCTTTGCCTCTCTCTTCTTACCTCTCCCCCATCTATATCTCTATCTCCCCTTTTCTCTCCTTCTCACCCCCAAAACATACACACTCTCTCTCAGTGTAAGCACATAAATACTATTCAACCATAAATACAATACTTGAATTTTCATCCTAAATTAAAATGTTTTCTTGCTTCAATTTATAATTGGGTACATTCTTATTATTACCATTTTCCATCATTCAACATTGTTAATTACTTTGCATTCAAATGCGATAATAGAAAATAAATACAATTGAAAACTAGTTGGGATTTAACACTCCATAAGTCACAATGATTAACTTTGGAGAAAAATACTATTAATATTAGAGAGCGACAGAGACAAGGTGTGTTGTTTACTACTATTAAATATTTGAATGGTATATGATTCCAACTACTCTTTTCATATGATTGATATCAAAAAATGGAAAAAAAATAGTTTCAGATTGATTGCAATGAAGATTGTTTGTAATTGACTATATTCTTAGTATGCACATTTTCTATCTATCAAAAGTGTTACATTGACACTTTACACTCAAAATTTTGTATTTCATCATTTTTCATCATTCAAGTTACTAACTGTCTCTCTCATCTCAACAAACTATGGTAAATCAGCCAAATTAATCTTAGACATATTTATCATATTTAAAATTATCAAAATAATTAGATGTTCAACAAATTTTGTATGACAGAACATGACTGAAACCAGCCTAGATCCATCGTAACACCGGATATATTAAGCATTGAGAGGGATCAAATCTCTCGAGGTGCAAAAATTTCCTCAAGTTTTGCACTCAAAAAATAGGTTTGCACCTCGAGATATTTGAATCCTCTCGGCACTTGATAGATCCAGTGTTAAGATGGATCTAGGCTAGTTATACTTAAGAGAGGAAAAATTAATTAAATGGTTAAAAATATTTATTTAGTGGAAAAATAACTAGGTGATCACTTTTTAGGTGATAAAAAATACCCCCGCAATTATGTGTTAGGATCATAGTATGACCAAAATACATTGTATGTTCAATTTCATGATAAACTGAAAGGGGGAGTCAAATAGAGAGAGCGAGAGAGCCACTGCAACATACAAAAGGAATGAAACTAGACAAGGCGAGACCTACTTGTCAAATAAAAGTATCCTTTATGGTGTGTACATTATCTCAATGAGGCAGGGGAGGCATACCCATACTCGCCAAGATAGCTCAATACAAAGAATAATGGTGTGCCCAATAATGTGGGTATGATACAAATAATATAGATACATAATGCGCTGGCAAAATGGGCCATAAAATAATACAATGATACAAATTCCCCCATATACATATGTTCCTATAATATAGAGGCACAATCTAATATAATGAATACTTCTTAAATAAGTACATAGGAATAAATGCCCCCAAGTTGATGTGAGGGGGATATCACAACCAAATAAGCCATGCTAGATAGGAAAGGTCTCTGAAGATTTGAATGAGACAAATAAAGGAGGAGTTGATGTGGTGGGTTTTACGATTGGTGGAAACTAAGTTAGTTAAATTTATGAAACTGCATCTGAGGCTGGATCATGAGCTGCTGAATTCTACACATGTGGAAAGCTACTTGAAGGGCCACCATGTCATGCAGTCTAGAAATTGTCATACACACTTGATGAATTTTTGGACAATTTGTTGAAGCACTAGGCCATCAAGTGTATGATTCTCGCTCATGTGATAATGAGCTAGAGTCGAGGATGTGAGAAACGACCAAGTTAAAGGGTCATGAAGGTTCCCTTTGCTTGAACTAAGGCACTTAATAATGAATAATTTAGATCAAGGTACACTACCATCCAGACCACTCTCCTAGAATAAATGTGTTAAAGTCGATAGGGGAGGGCCCGCTAGAGCTAAGGAAATGAGGAGTCCTCAACAAAGACATAAGGAACATAACAATGTGACTGATTATGGAATGAGGGGTGGAATTATGAATTCCCTTTTTAGAGCATAAAATGCAAGGTTAACCTAGAAGCGACTAACAAGATTATGGAGGGGATGGTCAATTACGTAGATGGGAGATTTTCAAAGATAGATGAAGGTAGTGGGAGGAAAAATATGGGAAATAATGGATGAATGTGATACATGGAGAGTATGATATACTATAATGGGACTCAATGAGGTTTTGAATGGACTCCATGGGATATAAGGGAAAATCATCTCTGATGCTCTCAACAAGGGTGACTCAATAATGCTGCCACATGGGATAGGCCCTAAAGGGGACCATGAAAACATGATTAAATAGTGGTTACTCATGAAGAAAATCAAAAAATAGGTCCATAGGTGCAAAGAAAAATTGGTGATAGAGTATGAGTGATCCATATGAAGAGATTCAATTTTGATAGGTGGAAAAGTGAGACTTAATGGAAAAATGGCTTAATGGATAGCTTTTTAGTGGTGCTGACAATTTTCCAAACCAAACTATGATGAGCCTATAATAGCTGAGGGAAAACTTTGGTATTCCTATAAAAGGGCTTCTTGCCCCCAATTCGAATTCATTTGTGCATTGTGTTGTTAGTGAATTTGGAAAGGAGGAGAGAGCCCTAAAACTTGGTGAGCTCACAACAGAAAATCTGACAGCGGATTATGGAACTATGAATTTCAAGTTGGTGGACTTAATTGTATAAAAATGGCCTTAAGAATCAGGGGAAGAAATAATACATGAATGAACTGTTAGAGGGGGTCTACAATAATCCCCAACCAACAAGTCAAATAAGGTAACTGAGTGGTAAGTGTGACATCTCATATAGAAGAATTTTCAATATATGGTATCACTCATATATGATATGAAATGTGTATATTTCTTGATGGAATGAACCGTAGTACAAATTATCTGAGAATGAGAGGAAAATCAGCCTTACCTAAACCATTGGGTTATAGGTTAAGACTAATGTTAATCAAGTGAGAGAGTGGCCAGGCAGGCCATCATGCCCCTAAGCATGAGATACTACCCCCAACATATGGTGATGGGGGGAAATGATTAGGTATGCAAAGATGGGAATGATACCCCCAGCTGAATGTGGATATAGCACCCTATGGACATGTCAAACGTATTTAGAATATCAAATTCTAAACACTTGTATAGATGTAGATAATATCATTATGCACTTTGTTGTTCATCATAATTTATTGGTATGATTGTCTTTTTATGGGATGAATGGATAGAAAGGAAATGGTGTATTGTCTATCTCATGTGGTACTACATATATGAGTCAAATGGATTGAATTTATCAGTTTTCATTGTTGGAAATAATACTGGTGCAGAATCATACTAGTATGCAGGCTTCTACCTGCAGAAGGTTACAGCCTTCTCTCATTATCCAGCTTCTATTGGAAGGGAGTTACAAACCCCTAGCTCTTGTACTAGCTAATATGTTTACTAGTACATAGGCATTAACCTACAGAAGGCTATGACCTTCTTTCTTCCTCCAGAGACCATGCTTCATAAGTTTTCACACTGGATGCTCCTGGTACACAACAATACACATGAAGGCCTCATTTCATCCAATTTTCATACTTGACCCATCAACAACATTGAATATTAGAATCAATCATCATTGCAATACAACCATCAACTACATCTGCATCAACCAATCATTGGAACTCAATCATCACTCTCTGAATAAACCAAACTCAATCAACCTCTGACACAACTGAATCAACCATTCATTCATACTTAATCAACTTCAACAAATCAACTGGAACAAATAGATCACTGTAAACAATACATAGATCTGAACCTAGAACACTGCATTAACATTCAAAACCTGTTGTAACCTCAAAACCATGCATTAGAGTGTATACACAACTTGGAAGAGCCGAACCAATGTGTATATGCAACTTCATCAAAGCGAACGAGCGTATAGATCTAGAAATACTTACTTATAACTTCGCTGCACTTCCTAACTTCAGACATACCAAGATCATCACATATAAAGGATAAAACATGTGTTAGTAATCATATCTAGCCCATGAAATCACATAATAATAAGTCATTATGATCATGATCCATCATTAGATCTCATCCATCATCATTGAAGAAAATCACAATCAATCAATCTGAACATTCATAATATTGTCACCAAAATGTAGTCACCAGAACATAAAGAAAAACCAAAAACTTTGCATCAACAACCAAAACCAACTGTAATTTCAAACATCATAGTTCATAAGGTACATGCTACTTCAATGTGTTGAACCAGTGTGTATATGCACTTTTACCAAAGTGAAGCAACTCATATATCTAAAAATACTAACTTAAAACTTCACAGACATCCCAGACTTCAGTCATTCCCAGATCATCTCATTTACAAAATAAAACATGCATCAATATTCAGATCTAGACTGTCCATGATCAAACCACATAATGATAATACATTTAAGGCTTTATGATCCCGATCCATCAATGATCATCGACCACATAGGTGCATCCATAGATTAGATCTAGCAACACATTAGAAGCTCGTAACCTGCATATATGATCTAACACTTCAAGGGATATTCAATACTTTCACTCTCAGCCTAATGATATTCTCCTCCTTATATAATCTTAGGCCTTTCTCAATACCTTGGACCAAAACTACTTAGGACCAATACTTTGGACCAAATACCTAGGGTCAATACATTGGACCAAATACCTCGGACCAAATAGCTTGGACCAATACCTTGGATCAAAATACCTTGGACCAAATACCTCGGACCAAAAACTTGGTTTTCCAACATGTATGCACTTTTCCTCTTGTGAAAGTGCATGTATACGTTATATGCTCCTTTTGTTCTATTAACCTGCATGTATACGCTCCTTGGACAAAGTGAAATTGTGTATACCTCTCTTTTTTCATTCTTTGTAATCCTTTGTTGTTGTTAATCTGCTGCACTATGAATTGTCATCTGAGAGAGTTTCCATTGTACATAAATTCTGAACTAATTCCTTTGAACTACCCAACATTTTTTCACATCTGTAAACACAACTACCATGCATCCTGTCACATTTGATATCTCTTCCGTAGATTCATCTAGTTACCATATATAAGTGAGTTGTTCTGCTACAAGTGAGTTTCTATCAAGTACAATACATGCATCATAATTCTAACAATCTCCCCCTTTGGACATGATGGCAACCATGTTGGTGCTGATTACCGCAAGCTGTAGAAATCGTTAGAGATAACAAGCAACACCAAAATACTCTCCCCCTTTGATATCAAGGGCAAAGGGCTGACCAAAAAGAAGAATTTCATATATGAATAGCTGAATATAAACATTGATCATGCTTCCCCTAAGCACATGTTCAATTCTCTGATTAAACTCCCTCTTTGTACATGTTGAGATGCACTATATCATCCATGCTCCCCCTGAGCACATGTAGAGTTTGCAAACATTTTCCAAAAGAATAATATGAATCTATAACTCAACTAGATGAGTTTGGAATTCCTATCACTAATGACCCATACATACATCAATCTCCCAATCAAGTCGGGATATACCGAATTTGACTCATCCTCCCAACCAAGTGGGGATATACCAATTTATACATCACTGAACTATAGCAGTTATTACATCATCCTTCCCATGACCAAAAAGGACTCATCAAAAGACTATGACAGACAGAGACAAATTATTACATCATGGGTCTTTATATGATAGTTATAATCAGGACCAAATATCTAAACAAGACCATGATAGTCATCAACAACTATCATACACCATGTATGATCTGCACCATAAGCATCTATCAAAAACATCCAAACCAACAACTTGTATATGTTCATCATTAGTTCCCCAGATATGACAGTGTAAATATCATCAACCTGTGACAAAGTATGCTGCATATAGATATCAACTCATCCTCTTGATCTCATCAAGATCAACTTGCTTTGTTTCCTTAGTAAAAGGAGCCTTATCATAACCTTCCATGAATCAACTAAGCATATGTCATATCTCCAAGTAATAGCACAAAATCATTCACATCATATCATATGTATGTGAAAACACCATAGTCATCATCTATGATCATAACATCATCATCAAGAACTGCATGATCTTTCCACAAGAACCTTCAATATATCAACCATGTATCATCACTAGGGAACATCCCACATCAGATAAGCATCAACCATGATAATCAATATATGTGAGTATTAACCTATCATCATAAGGTAAGAACTCATCATCATTATGTGACTAAGTAAGCCATGTCTTCGAATATCCATGTCTTCAAATAGCTATGTCTTCATGCGACCTGCAATAACACCATTCTCTTGGCCAGCCAAAAATATTTATCAACATACAACTTAAGTAATCATCCATGTATCCAACATAATGTGTGTCCATCAATTATGTATCTAGCAAAACATGAGCGCATGTTCATTTGTGTAGCTTTCTTGATACCATCAACAACAACAATCCTTAATGATGTGAGAACTATTGGAATCCTGAATCATAACTACACCATATGCATCTTTGAAAGCATGATGACACCAGCATAAAAGATATGAGTGGCTCATCATCAAATAGTGATGTTGTGTTCTCAAGCTTTGTATTTCTCCTTGTCCTTATGAATATCACCATGTAAACAACATATATGTACTATATACATCATCAAAAAGTCATCCACAATTATCCATAAATCTGATCTGAATGACAACTATATAACCCCAAGCAATACAAGTATCATCTAAGATTTCATCATGGGCAACTCATAACCATTACATAGCAAGATGTATCATTTAAACACTTTAGCCACATAAGCATCATCATCATTGATTAGGTACCAAAGACTTATAAACATAATGCCAACGATGCTTTATTAGAAGCATAGCATGTTCTCCCCCTGAACCTATTCCACCTATTCACTGTCAGATATTATCATTTCATATATCAGTAAGAAGTATCAAGGCATCATCATCAATCAGATATACCTCAAGTTATCAAAAACTTGTGAGGATCAAAAGCACTTCTAAATAACATCCACAGACCATAGTCATCTATCATCACGACATAAAAGAGAACTAATAATTGCCTGAATCATATCCAATCAGTTTTTCTGAGTCTACCCCACTGCATTTTCCCTCAAACCAACATATACGTGATTGTGTGGCTTCAAACTAACTTATATACATGACTTGTCTTCATGGAACTTGCATAGGAGAGTTAGAACATTTGAGTTTCACATTTTCAGCTCCCCCTGAGTTTGTTATGTTTGTACACTGTGCCATGCCACATTTTTCTAACTTTACTTCTTCTTCCATATATTCGATGATGATGTTTTCTTCTTTTGCTATGGTGTCCGAAATTTTCTCTAGCATTCCTTTGCTATATGTCCAAACTTGTTACATCAATAACATCTTACATGTTTCATATTTCTTCTATAGCAGTCAATGGCTTTGTGACCAAACATATTGCAAGAAAAACAATATCCCTTAAAGTACCTGGAAGCTGATGATCTTTCTGTGTGATGGTCTTGAACCATTCTACTTCCGCATCTCACTGCAACAAGTCCAAGATTATGACATATAAAACATTCAACATTATTCTTTTGAGGAAATAACTGACTCTCACTTCCACAGTTAGGAGTAAAAGATTTTCTTTGAAGAATTTCTTTCCTTGGTTGTTGATGGGGTTGACCTCTCATCTCCTTATTGAGCATTTCAGATTTTGCATTAGAGTTCCATGCCTCACTTTGTGAACTAGATTCACCTTCAACAGATTCATGAAAACCAAGACCAATTTTGATGGCAGGAGACCCTTGACTACTAAGAATATCATCCAAAATCTTAGTACTATCTTGAAAACATAAAAGCTTATCCTTTCTTCTAATTTACCTTTTAGTATATTTACAGCTAAACACACACATGGGCAGCAACATAGTATGAAAGATAAGCATGAGAGTACATTTTTTATGAACAAATTTTATACATTTATAGTACATGGTTTGACCGTTGGGTTCCACATCCCAAGGTCTCTTGGACTTCCTTAGTCTATTCCGCTTCCACACTAACCCATAGAGGATTAGGTGTCCAACATTCCCCCCCTTAATCCGAAGGGTTATGTATGAGTCCAAGAAGAGAGTTGTAATAGAAAATGTGCAAAAATGCATGGAAGCACTAGGCTAAATGTGCTCTCTAAAATGTTGGTATAAAGGGTGGCTGGAACGCTTAGTGCAACTCCCGGAACTCTTCCAATTCTAACATGAAGATCAAGTCTTCTATTAAAGGAAGTGTTCTTGATGTTTTGAAGAGCGAAAACTTCAACCATGAAAGGGAGGTCTCACCCTGCATAAAAGGGAGAACTTCCACCTGAATAGGGAAGTCTCAACCTGTGATGGTTTAAGGATGAACAAAAACTATGGAATGCTTAATGTAATTCCTGGAACTCTTCCAAAACTGGCAGGGATCTGAAGTCTTCTACTAGAGGAAGTGCCCCCAATTCTATTTCTGGAATTCTTCTGAAACTGGCAAGACGTTGAAGTCTTCTGGTAGAGGAAGTGTCCTAGATTCTTTGAAGAGGCATCATTGACTAAAGGCATGTTCAATGGAATCTTTGTCTCTGGCTACAACTCTGAAACTGGTGTGATAGGTTGTGGCTCATGCTCACTTGATGTGGCTTTGAAGCTTGTAGATGACCATCATTTCTCCCCTGTTAGATACAAGGTGAGATGATGGAGAAAACTCAACTGCAAGACTGTTCAATACTCTTGAACAAGTTCTGACATGTGACTGAAATATATTCTTGGTTGTTGATGACCATTGCTAAGAAGCGATCCATCCTAGATGAATCTTTGTTCTTGCAGGCAATTTGTTTCTGAAGCATTTGTTTGAAGAATGATTGGTTTTATGACAATGCTTACATGGATGAAGATCAAAACAGTGATCTTTCAGATGGCCAACTCGATCATAGTGTTGGCATTTCACAATATGTTGTGGCTATTGTGGAAGAGGGGCAAAATCTGGAATAGCTCAAGGTGAATTGTCATGAGGAGCAAGTAAACTGTCATGAATGAATCCAACACTTTGAAATTGGATTGGTTTTGAGTAGTCTGGAATATGAAAGGACAAGTCCTTGTCATATCCAAGACTAGTTCTATGCTTGTTATGGACAAGCTCTTCCCAAGGTCTAATGATGGGCTTGGGAAGTGCAAAATGAACTTCTGCATCTGCATGTACAACTACTACTTTATTGGGTACTAAATTTGAATGAATTGTAACATTATTCTCTTGCTGTTCATGGGAGTCTGTTTCAATCTTCTCAACAAAAACAGGTTCAGAATGATGACTCCACTGTTGTAATTCTTCCTACTATAGATAAGATTCAAGTTGCAAAAATTCAATATGTTCTTGTGCATATTGTAGACATGTCTGAATTTCTAAGAGAGAGACTTTGCTGATTTGGAATGTGTCATCAATAATAGATTCTATAAGAGTTTTCAAAAACTCTAATACTCCACCAATTAGATCCATAACAAGTGCACCACTATTACAAATAGTTCTTAATTTCTTAAGTTCTTAAGGTAGGAAATGATTGAACTCTCCATAAAATACTACTTTTAATCTTCAACTTTCTACCTTCAATCTGAGCATATAAACCACTACTCATCTTATAATGGCAATGTCATCATATACCATACATACACACTTCATAAAGACAATTCAACGTGTACATTCCCATCACAATGTATAGACCATACAATAATAATATATAATAAAAGGAATTCAACACGTATGGGGCTCCCTTTAATGTATAGCTTCAACCAATTTTTAGTTTAAATGCCTCACATGCACCATACCAGCACAATACACCAACACATTCTTGCGCATATCAGATCAAGTTACTAGACCAACATACTCACCAAAAGGATTAACACATTCATAGTTTAGGATAGATGTAAAGATAGTTCATGGAATAGAAATAAAATATCCAACATATAATAAGCACCTGAAAGAAGTATTTACCATAACCGGACTCCAAAAACTATATATATATTACACAATCACCTCCTTTTTGTTTGCACGTGTCGTCGGTGTCGATTCAGTATTGCAGGAGGTCGCGCATTTGGGATATAACTTCCATATTCTTAACTTTACTTCTGAAGTCAATTAGTATTCATTCACTTCATCGCTTTTGGCAAAAAAACTTTTCAATATAAAATATCAGATAAGATTTGTTGGGTGATGTAAACCTCACGCAACAATGAAATGGGTGAAAACAGGAAACAAAACCCAATAACGCCACGCAGAGTCATGTAAACTGTAGACTTTCAAGGGAACAAAGTACCGTGATAACCAAATGTATCACAGTCCCACTGGCCAATGAAGAATTCTGAATATTAATCTATTGAGAACAAGACACTGTGTGGATAGCTTTCAAGATAGAGTTACATGTGCAGCGTAGCTGGAGTGCTCTTGGTTCCATGGGCTGAGTGGTAATGAAATTTTGTCAAACCCTGCCTCTCTTGAAACAGTTATTTTTTTTTTGGTAGCCTCGATCTAGCCTCGATCCTTTGTAACTCTCTTGTTTATAATTAAATCTATGGAAGAAAGCATCATTGTCACCATGACTGCTATTACCTTAATCGTCGTCACTGTTATCACGTTACAGTGAGGCTATGATTGTCACATCTAGCTGAAGCATTCGTTCCATGCTCCCATTCTTCAAGGTCATAGCAAAGCTTCCTTTTGGTGCAACATCATTGTTAGTGGCCTATCAACGTGTTCAAAGTAGCATCAATAGTTCCACCCCCATTCAATACAATGTCACCATCCAATATACACATAAAAAGGCTGGAAAATCTCTGTGTAATTTCTTAGATATCTGGAATCAGCATGGCGTGAATTTTAAGAAATTCCAGTAATTTTGTACAGTTTGGAAATTATGATTAGAGAGCACCCCAGTGAAAATAAACTTTTGTTGGACAAAAGCCTTTACCCGCTAGAACTAGATATGAAAGTGGGCAGTGGAGCCATTGCAGGTCAAGGATTTTATCAAATTCTGAGACACAAAACTAACCGTTTGGTGGAATTGTCTGTTGGAACTTTTTATGATCATACGATTTCAGTGATAGAATACTTAAAACAATCTGATATGGTAGCTTGCAAAGAGTCACAACCTCTTTTTGAAGCAAAGGTAAGATATGTCGAGAAAACTTTGAAGGGGCTTAAAATCAGAGTTATCCATATGGAGGGCTGCAATCAGAAACACACTATCAAATGTCTAAGTAGAGATATAACGAAAGATATCACTTTTGAATGGGACAACGATGATCATAATGGAACTTCATTTACTCGAATCATTCATCCACGAGGAATATATAGGAAACAGAGGTTCAAGAACGATTTCAGTGATTTTCTTAAGGTCATGAACACGAGAGCCTAGTCTGCGTACCGACTCTGAGTTGGAAAAATGTTGTGGTATGTTATATGCAATGAATCTGAGAGACCAACTAGTCATCGTAGAGAATAATATAGTGACTCCAACAATTATGGGCTTAGAATAGTAAGGTTCTAACAGGGCAGGAGAAACTGAGAGCGCAGGAGCAATATATACATATCAGGAGTAGTGATGGTTAACGCAGAGCTGAGACAATAATTGTATGGGCCATCTTTGTATGGTTAGCACAGAGCGACCAGTGGAATCTGGTATGGAAATCAGTGGGGAGAACGATAGGCTGAGCGTTAGACTAAGAATGGTAGGCAAGTTTTGCGGAGTTGACAGACTCTTAAAATACCCAAGCCTCTACTTTCAGATTGCTAGAATGTATGTTACATCCAGAATTGTAGAGCTAACAGTTATACAAATGTAGAGAAGTTACAAATTAGATATATAAGACATGCGACTTTGCATATGAGGCAGATGTACAAGACTGACATGTAAGAAAGGCCACAAAAAAAAAGTGGCTCATACTTGAGCGGGGCAGGAGATCGCGTGCTCTGATACCATGTTAAACACACACAGGGGAAGCAACATAATATGAAAGATAAGCATGAGAGTACATTTTTTATTAACAAAACATATACATTTATAGTACATGGTTTGAATGTTGTGTTCCACATCCCAAGGTCTCTTGGACTTCTTTAGTCTATTTCGCTTCCACACTAACCCATAGAGGATTAGGTGTCCAACATTTACCTCAACCTGATATTGCTCTTCCTTTTCAAGACACTGTTTCTTCATGATTTCTTCAGCTTTTCTTCCTTCTTCCATTTTTTGCCTTAATTCGAGGGATTCATTTTCATGTTCTTCAAGAGCTTGGAGTAGTTTTTCATTCTACTTATTTGATTTTTCAAGATGTTCTTTTAGAGAGAGGATCTTAGCTTCAAGACTTTCATAGTAACAGGATCTATCTTTGAGTTTCTTGATTGTTGTGCTCCTTTTATTTACTTCATTTCTTAACGATGTCACTTCATCTTGCAGTTTTTGACATTGATCTTCCTTTTCCTTGTATTGCTTTCTTACTTTGTTTCCTTCCTCTAGTTGAGATTTTAGTTTGGTAGGTTCTTCTTTGAAGGCACACTCCCTTTTGTCCAATAGATCTTGTTGATCTCTAATTTTCTCTGAGCCTTTTAAATTTTGCCTCTATTTGATATCTTTCTCTTTCACCCATAAGAGAAAATTTAGTTGTTTCACTATCACTTTCATGGTCTTCAAATGAACAGAGAAATGTATCACCAAAGGATAACAAATTCATACTTGATAGTTCTTTTGCTTGTTCATCTTCATTCTGAGCTGATTATAAATCTAAAGAGTTGCTTCGACATAATCCCCAATCGACTCTCCCACTATCATAGTTCCCTTGAGATGCCTTCTTCTTTTGAGGTGCTTTCTTCTTTCCCATTGTTTCAACGGATATCCTTCAAGCAATCAAGCTTCTCTCAAAGGACCTGCTCTGATACTAGTTGTTGGAAATAATATTGAGAGCGGGGGTGAATCAGTATTTGCAAATCAATATGTTTTTCATTTCCATAATAGAATTTATATACTCTACTTCAGTGAAGGGAAATCGTGTGTGAACGCAACTATTCTTAAGGCAACCAACTTATATCTAGTGAACTTATGATTCAGTTAATTCATCATATGTTGATCTTTAATTTGTGAATCAGTACTTTATTAAACTTTAAACAGTAACCATATGCAGTTAATAACATAATGAACCATCACACATAAGCAACACACATGGACACCAAGATTTAAGGTGGAAACCCAATGTGGTTGAAAACCACCTCCTATTGTCGTCTCTATCTTCTTTTAATAATAAGAAAATTTTTTTACAACATTGTACTAGTGTAGACTCATACCAGTATGTAAGCTTCTACTTGTAGAAGGTTACAACCTTCTCTCTTTCTCCAGCTTCTACTGAATGGGAGCTACAACCCCCTAGCTCTTGTACTAGCCGATATGTTTACTAGTACATAGGCACCGACCTATAGAAGGCTATGATCTTCTTTCTTCCTCCATGGACTACGTTTCATAAATTTTGAGACTGGATGCTCCTGGTACACAACAATACACATGAAGGCCTCATTTCATCCAATTTTCATACTCGACCCATCAATAACATTGAAGCTTAGAATCAAACATCATTGCAATACAACCATCAACTACATCTGCATCACCCAATCACTAAAACTCAATCATCACTCTCTAAATCAACCAAAACCAATGAACCTCTGACACAACTGAATCAACCATTCATTCATACTTAATCAACTTCAACAAATCAACTGGAATAGATAGATCACTGTAACTAATACATAGATCTGAACCCAGAACACTGCATTAGCATTTAGAACCTGTTGTAACCTCAAAACCATGCATCAGAGTATATACACAACTTGGAAGAGCCAAACCAGTGTGTATACGAAACTTCATCAAAGTGAACAAGTGTATAGATCTGTAAATACTTACTTAAAAATTTGTTGCACTTCCCGACTTCAGACATACCCAGGTCATCACATATAAAGGATAAAATATGTGTTAGCAATTAGATGTATCACATCAGATCACGTAATGATAAGTCATTATGATCCTGATCCATCATTAGATCTCATCCATCATCATTGAAGAAAATCACAATCAACCAATCTGAACATTCAGAATACTGTCACCAGAATGCAGTCACCAGAACATAGAGCAAAAGCTAGAACTTTGCATCAACAACCAGAATGAACAGTAATTTCAAACATCACAGTTCATATGGTATACACTACTTCAATGTGTTGAACCAACATGTATACACGTTTTTACCAAAGTGAAACAATGTATATATCTAAAAATACTAAAAACTTCACAGACATGACTTCAGTCATTCCCAAATCATCTCATTTACAGAATAAAACATGTGTCAGTATTCAAATCTAGACTGTCCATGATCAAACCACATAATGATAATACATTTAAGGCTTTATGATCCTGATCCATCAACCATCATCAACCACATAGGTGCATCCTTAGATCAGATTGAGAAAAGCATCAGAAGCTCATAACCTGCATATATGATCTAACACTTCAGAGGATATTCAACACTTCCACTCCTGGCCTAATGATCTTCTCCTCCTTATATAATCTTAATCCTTTCTCAATACCTTCGACCAAAGATACTTAGGACCAATACCTTGGACCATGGAAAATTTTAGGGGCGAATTTTCACCTTTGGGCTAAATTAAGGGGTTTAATATTCTTATGGGGTGAATATTTTGAAACATAGTACATTGTTACAAATTACATCAAATTTATTTTATAAAGAAATTAGGTATGGAGGTTAGCCCACCTTATTTTAAGGGAGAGGGTAAAAAAAGTAAATTTAGCCCTTGAAATTAGGAGTTACAATCTTCCATTCGCCCTCATTTTCAAGAAAATGTATTTATGATACTTGTAAATAAAAATAAAAATGCAGTGGAAGTATGGTAAATAAATAAAAACTCTTTTTATACTTACTCCAAAGGTATGGTAGATAAATAAAAATACAAATAAACTAGAGGTATGGTAAATAAATAAAATCTCTTTTTATATTTAGTCCATAACCCTCTTTCTATTTAAGAAGGCTCAAAAAGGAGGTTTCATTTAAGTGAATCCTATCGGCCAAATACCATATTTATAAAAGAGGAGGTATGGTAAATTAATAAAAATATAAATAAACCAGAGATATGGTAAATAAATAAATCATTTTTTTATATTTACTCCATATGTCAACTTTTATTTATGAACATGCAAGCATGTAAATAAATAAAAATATAAATAAAGTGGAGGTATGGTAAATAAATAAAACGTCTTTTTTATACTTCAAAGGTGTGGTAAATAAATAAAATATAAATAAACTATAGGTATGGTAAATAAATAAAACCTCTTTTTATATTTAGTCCATAACTCTCTTTCTATTTAAGAAGGCTCAAAAATGAGGTTTTATAAAACAAAATATAAATAAAGTGGAGGCATGGTAAATAAATAAAGCTTCTTTTTATACTTTAAAAGGTGTGGTAATAAATAAAAATATAAATAAACTATAGGTATGGTACATAAATAAAACCTTTTTCTATATTTAGTCCATAACCCTCTTTCTATAAGAAGGCTCAAAAAAGAGGTTTTATTTAATTGAATCCTATGGGCAAAATACCATATTTATAAAAGAGCTATGGTAAATTAATAAAAATATAAATAAGCAAGAGGATGGTAAATATATAAAACATTTTTTATATTTTATGAACACTCAAAAAATGTGTTATATTTAGGTGAAGCCTATGGTAAATATATAAAACATTTTTTATATTTACTCGATAAGCCACCTTATATTTATGAACACTCAAAAAATGTGTTATATTTATGTGAAGCCTATGTGCCAAATACCATGGTTCAAATTATTATTAATACCATGCAAAAAAACATTATTAACCCTAATATTAGTATTAATAAAAATAAAGATGACCCATGGTATTCACAAAAAATGTGTTATATTTAGGTGAAGCTTATGGGCCAAATACCATGGGCCAAATTATTATTAATACCATGCAAAAAAAAAATTATTAACCCTAATATTAGTATTAATAAAAATAAAGATGGCACATGGTATTGACCCATGGTATTCACATGGAATGCAACGTATTTAAAGGGGGGAATTAAACTAGCATAGATCCATCTTTACACTAATAGAGTGAAACATATTTGATCCCTCTTGGGCTTGGTAGATAAAGAGTAAAAATGGATCTTGTAACATAATGTCACTTAAACATTTTAACTTGGTTAAAAAAATAAAAAAATAAAAAAATCAATTATTAATTTTATTAATTTTTATAAATTACTAATAGTAGTTTTTAACCTCTAGGTTTGTAATAACCCATGGTATTGACCCATGGTAATTTGATGGTATTCATGTGAGGATAGACTATTTAAAGGAGAAATTCTATTGGCTTAGATCCATCTTAATTCCAGGTCTACCAAGTGCTGGGAGGGACAAATAGATTTCATCCCTCTAAGAGTGATAGATGTGGAGTTAAGATGGATATATGTTGGTTTTTATGATAATGAAGATATTAAATATACTTAGGAAATTATATTGTAAAAAAAAATCTTAAGGTGAATGGTTAAAGCTACATTTAGTCACTTCACAAAATTTAGTAAAAAATATGGATATCTCCATTAATATTGGTTTTTTTTATTTAACAAAAAAGAATTCAAAACAATGAAATCTTAAGTCTTTCCGCATCACCATCACAGAAGAGAGATAGTCACTACCCAGATTTCCCACCATTTTTCAAACATTCTCTATATGATATCTTCATGAAAAAGTTAAGGTAATGATCTTGGATTTATTGTTTGAAAAATATGTTGGTTTGTACAACCTTTCATCTTCTCTATTCTTCTTAGTTTCTCGTAATGATCTATAGGGGTCGGGTCACTGCACCATATTGTCCTAAAAGGCGGAGATTGCACACCAAAAAGGAAATTATTCCACATGTTAGAAATTTAAATTGGGAGAGAAGTAATTAAATTTTATTATTTAATTGAAGATTTCCAATTAAAATAATAATAAAGCTACATTTATTTATTGATTAGAAGGCTTCTGACAACGGTCACTTCTTTCCATTAGATCCCCTTCAGGCCTTTGGGATACCTACTACTTATTATATAGTTGGGGCTTGCTACTTGTTGGCATGTTGGGGTAAACAAACTTGATGTGTGTGTGTTTCTTTCTTTTTTTTTAAACCTCACAGTTAGAGTCTATGGAATAGGAAAGAAATTTGATAGCTTAGCAAAAGTGGTAGCTTGACAAAAGTGGTAGAGAAAACATTAATCTCTCTTACCATGACAAACATGGCCACTAAAACTTGCAACATTGTTTGTAGGAAGTGAAAATTATGTTTATTTTTTCTAAACATGTATGTTAGTATATTATAGTTTAACGAATATGTTTTATTATTATCATATATGGTTTCATACTTTAACAAAACATTTGCCAAGACTTCACAATGTTTTATTATTCAATGAAAGATTTTCCAAGATCATACAATATTTTATAATTCAGTGAAAGATTCACCATGACTTTACAAGATAATATAATCTAGTGAGAGATTCGCAAAAATATATTATATATATATATATATACATATTATATTAGTGATAAAATCGCCTCCCATTTTTCCTATGTATCATGGAGATTCACCCATGTATTATACATTTAAATTTAGGGTGGTTATTAAAATTTTCCCTGCCTTGGACCAAATACCTCGGACCAAATACCTTGGACCAATACCTTAGATGAAAATACCTTGGACCAAATATCTCGGACCAAAAACTTGGTTTTCTAACATGTATGCACTTTTCCTCTTGTGAAAGTGAGTGTATGCACCTATGTATACCTCTCTTTATTCATTCTTTGTAATCCTTTGCTGCTGTTAACTTACTGCACTGTGAACTGTAAACTAAGAGAGTTGCCATTGTACATTACTTCTGAACTGATTCCTTTGAACTGCCCTGCATTTTGTCACATTTGTAAACACAACTACCATACATTCTATCACATTTGATATCTCTTCCATTGATTCATCTAGTTACCATATACAAGTGAGTTATTCTGCTACAAGTGGGTTGCCATCAAGTACAATATGTGCATCATAATGCCAACATGCATACATGGTTTCACCATACAAAAGAGTAGCCTCATATATAATGAATTGATGCTCACCTAGATGACACCGGGGTTGAACAATAACAATGTCTAGGGGACTGAGTTGTTTATGTAAGAAGCAAGAATGATTAAATGGGCATCCCTAGGGTGATTTGGAGTGATATGGGACTCTAGAATTTTTTTAGGATGGGGAAGAATAGTGGTACTAGAGTTGACACTACTAGATGTAGTAGGAGGATTGGGAAGAATTTCTTCTTCTAGACCCATAAAAATGGATCCCCCCTTACCTAAACATTGTGTCGAAATGTAATGGCCACAAGGTGGTTGTGGTTAAAATCCATAGGTTTGAAGTAAGGGGTGATTGAACCAATCATCATCATGGGAGACATGGTTCACATATAGAACATTTTCAAGGGAGGATGATAACGGGTGCAGTCAAAACCAACTGATATTGAGACAGAAGTGTCTTCACAAGATGGATCTCAATAAACATGTTTAAATACTCCCAAGGAGTCTGAAGAAGTTGATCCCATGGATGATGAAATGTAACGAATGGGTATGAAGGTGTCCATCATTTCTACATCAGGAGGAGGAATCACGATAGTGGCTTGAGTAGCCTCCTTCCCTAGTGGAAAATTGGTGCTAGGAGCCACATATAGAGAAGGATAAGGGTCACTGCATTCAAAATAAATTTCATTAAGAATGATGAGGGTATCATGAAAATAGTAGAGATGAGGAAAATGATTAGAATAGTGTTTGTACATATCACACAAAGTGCACCGGTGATTTTCATGTAAGGATTTGTTTTTCTTGGATGATTCAGGTAAGGCGAATTACACCTCAGGGACATATGGGTTTGGCTAAATATCATCTTTAGAAATCATGTCTGTGATGGGGAAGAGGTGGGAAATGGTTAGTGGCATGATAAGAAATATAGCACAAAGTGCATGGAGGCATAAGCTTAGGTTCTTTAGATGGAGTAGTTTCCGCTTTGGTTGCCTTATCTTTGCCCCCCTTTTTTCGGGCTTCCCCCCTCACCAATGGATTTCACAACAAGAGTGGATTGATACTAAGGTTGTGGTGGAACTAAATAAGTGGTAGTGGTGGTGGGAATTGGTTGTACTGGTGTTAAAGCCATGTAAGGTTTGAGATGATCAAGAGGGGTGTTTTTAGGAGGATCAATATACAAAACTGGGATCCCAAAAGTAAATTTAGGCAAACTTAACATATTAGACATCATATAAATGGTGACTATTCCTAGTAGTGGCTGTTATAGACATATTTGGGCACTGCAACCCTAATCAAATATGTCCATAAACCAAGGGATTTTAAGCCCCTAAAAGTGTTATTTCACACCCTAAAGGAACAAGGTCAGCTGATTACATCATGTCCCAGAAGTTCTCCCTTAAAAACTACTCAGAACTGGTCAAAGCTGGACCATACAGAATACTCAATGCTAAGGGTGTGATGCATCTCACCTGCTAAATACAAAAAGTGTGATGCATACTGAAAAGCCCTTCTGTAGGGTGTGATGAGTGAGATAAGACAAATGGCAGAGGCAATTGGCTAGGTGGAAACCCAGAGAATCTTCTAGAAACTGCCCATTTGACACTTGCCTCTCTGAGTTCACTGAGGGATGAGTAAGAGATCATGAAATCTCTAAGTGGAACCAAGAACTATCAAAGAAATGACACTAATCAAAATCCCAGAAGTTGACTCACCCACTTGTAAATATCTATATATGGATCCCTCATCCTAGAGATCCAAAGGTTGGAATTTTGTATTTTGTAAGCAAGTGTTGTTGGTTTCTTTGTGCAACATTGTATTGTTGGGTGATCTAACTTTTCATGAGGTGAAGAGGGATTTCATGCTGGGATGATGGCACTGGATCAAACAACTTGGTTGTAATCCTCTCTTCTACTACTTCTATCAATAAAGCTATTTCAGTGTTCCTCCATATTCTTGTATATCTATGAATCTTATATTGATATATGCATTTGTATGGTTAATATATATATGATCCTATATTGTTTATGGTTATAGATCTCTGTGCTTTGATGGTATTATGATGCTTTGACTCTACAAGTGTTCTTTGAAGCGGGATAAGTAAGGAAGAAGTGTCAAAGCTCTGTCAAAGGAGGGAGGAAACAAGCAGGGAGCCAAGCGAAAGACTGAGGTTGGTACTCTCTACTTCTCTCTAATCTATCTCTCATAAAGGAAAACACAAATAAATTTAGTTTGTTTGTTTCTAAGATAGCTACTCGTCTTAATGGGACTAGCAGCTCTGAATGGACACTAGTTTTCCTGATAACAAAATGGTGACTCCACTGGGGATCAAATAGTTTGTTTGCTTGTTTCTATTTGTTTTCTTTATAAACTACAGTCGAAGCCTAAAGTTAGCATTCGAACTGCTTTTTCTATGCAATTGCAAAGTAGATCAACATTGCTTCAATCAATCTCTGGGTTAGTTTATAAACTGAACATCTTACTTGAAAACATCCTAAGTGCCCCAGTGGTAGCTCAAGTAACCTCATTAGATCAACCCCTATGCTTTGTGTTTACTACCTATCATTAGCTCAGCTTAAATCCCTGAACTAAGCTGCAAACTGTGAGCAAAAACCAAGCTTAGTCTTGTCCCTGGACCATCGCACTATCTCTCATTGGCAGTCAAGATGCATCGGACCTCCCGTGTGCTACAGGTGAGATGTATCCTTGTTTCCCTATGTTATAGGTGCGATAATTAGGTGAGACTGTTTCTACCTCCAAATTTTGTTTTTTTCTTCATTGTCTTCAGGTTTATCCAGTAGTTTCGCTGTCAATGATCAGTATATCACCATTGAAAATCTCTTCCTTTGCATTATTCAGCTTCCATTGATAAGGAATTGTGAATGTTTTTATGTATTTTTCATCATTTACAGTTCTCCTTTGCAAACAGTAGCTTAATCGAACTGTCGCCTTTTGATTTGAAAGTGTTGCAAGTATCGTTTTCAGTCAAAGAAAAGAGTGTCGTAAAGTCTTCCTCTTTTAGATAGTCGATTGCACTTTTGCCATTGTGTTTTATTTGAATTAATAGTACTTCAATTGTCAAAAGCAATTTTAAATTCGAAATCGCAAAGTGTCGTCTTAGTCTTCCTTTCGTTTTTTGAAAAGAGAATTATTAGTATTGTCGCTTTGAAAGAAAAATAGTTCAGATTTGTACTTAGCATTCTTTTTGTCATTCACATATTAAGAAAGTAGAAAACAAATACATGTATGTGCATTTTCATTTAGAATGCATGTGGAAATTGATTTAGGATAGTGCATCTTAGTGTGTGCTCTCTGCTCTATGTTGAGAGAATTTTACTTCTCTTTCCTTAGTAGCTAGGATTTTCATTGCAAAAAAGAAAGTAAACGACTATTTATCATCTTAGATTGCATATTTAGGAATTGTATATCTACATCACGCTGTGAACCTTAAAGGCGAACTTCTTAAGAAATATCAACTGTAAAATAAATTTCAATGAACATAAAAATTCTTTGGAACCTAACGCACAACATCTAGAAGTCTAGGCTAGAGATGTATTTCGACATCGTAAAGCTTGGTAACTATCATTTTCATCATAGATTGGGTGATTCCTCCTCTTTGTTATGACAAGTGCAGTACAGACTTGTGCTCCCACGTAGCATCGAGTATATATTGGGAGACCACAATAGGTTATATCCTTTATCCTTAGGAAGCTGTGTCTACTGCCCTATCGATTGCAATGCACTGAACACAACATTCGGGAAGATTGACTGCTATACCTTAAAAAGTATTCTATAGTTTTGTGATTGGTTTGGTAGCCCCTCTATCTAGATTTCCAGAGTAGTCACTTTTGTTCCTTTTCAGACTCCTTAAAAGAAAAGGTCCATCTGAGCACTTGTCACTTCAGGCTCATTAAAAATCGAAGGTGACTAGAGTCATCTTTAGCTTTTTCTCAACTCTTAAAAATTGAAAAATCAAGTTGTTTCAAAGCGTCATAAAATTTATTTTAATTAGAATAACATCACTGTTCCCTCATTGGTCTTAGGTTCAGAAAATGGAGTCCACTAATCAAGGATTTCCCCTTGGGGGGAATCCTAGTCTCTTCTCCTCTTGGGGAGATGTTGGTGCACCTCATATGGTTATATTGTCCCTTCTAAGACCTACAACTGGCCTGGCAGTATGGATTTTCTCGACCTCTGTCGTTCAAAACATCGTGATTCCTGAGCAATCAAATCAGCAACTAGATGATACTAGAGTTACCCTCAACCTTCTACTTCATTTGTTTCTCCCTCCCGTTCTTCCTCTTCGCTTGGTGAAGCTAGTAAAACTAGAAACCAAGTAACTGAGAAGAAGAAGAAAGGGAAGGAGAAGAAGAAGAAGAAGCCAACAACAAAAGGGGCAACCATGCATCATCTGGCGAAAATCCACACACGGCACCATGCAAACCTAAATCTCTATGTGTCATTTGCAAAGGAGACCACTATCATCGAGATTGTCCTTGCATCCCACAGATCTTAAGGGACTGGTCTCCCTGCTTGCACAATCCGGTGTCCTCAACCTCTGACCATGTTGAAAGTACACCGTCAACTAGTGAAAATTAAGTCAATGGACAAAAAGGAAGATATAAATTTCCTTGTAGATTGTGTGAAGGTGATCATGCCCTCCACCGTTGTCCCTTCCTAGATGAAGCTAAAAGAGTCTTGGATAAACGTCCTGCTTCACTGCTATGGCTTCCCCCTAGATACAAGAAACTCTTGCCGAGTCCATCACTACTTGAAAATCTAACTGACACACCTTTTTTGTTAGTCAAAGCACCTATCATTGAAGATAAACCCTCTAAGTCCACATAGGACCAAAGTCAACAAGTCAAGACAGTAGTCGGCCCAGTCTTGTCTTCAGAAGGTCTACCTTCAGATGATACAGTCACCAAAGAGAATGAGAACGACACCATTCAAATTCTTTTTGTTAACACAAAATCCGATGAACCTGGGGGCATTCTACCCGTTCCTTTACTGCAGGAAGGAAGTTTTTCAGATATTCATCTGACCATCTATTCAGTCCCTCCTCCAAGCAATCTAGTCATTTCCTTCGATTGGAATCTACTAGGGAGACCCCGCCTACCATCTAATGTACTTTCCAAATCATAGTGCAAGCTTATAGAATGGTCATGGTTGGTACTATTGTAGATGAAGGGGCTTCCGTGAGTATCCTTTCCTCCACTGCTTGGAAAGCGCTTGGCTCCCGATCACTGCTGCCTGAGATTTGAAATCTATCAGGCTTCAACAAAGGAACTAGTTAACCATTAGGGATCCTTCCAAATTTTCCTATAACTTTGAGAAGGAAAATCATTTATCTAAACGTGATGGTAGTCCAAGGGCCATTAGATTACAATATACTCCTTAGGTGTAACTACATTTATAGCATGGGAGCTATTGTTTCCTCACTCTTTTGAGTGATGTGTTTCCTGCATGAAGGCAGAGTGGTCAAGCTCATAAACTAGCTTTCATTCCCTGGTTCAATGACAGCTACTAGTCAAGTGCCATCCCTAACTAGTCTTTTTGCACAAGGAATGTCTCATCAGTCCCCAGTCCATCCACCTGATGATCGTGAGTGATTCGGTGATTGTGACTAAAACCAAGGAGGCATGCACCCTGGTCTACTTCGATGGAAAAACCCCAGATATAAGGTAGGTTTATACATGGGAATATGACTAGTCTGAATCCCCTGTCTATTTAGGAAAATGGAAGTAGAGTAGAAAAGGATTCCCCCGTCAAAGGTTATGTGATTGGCACTGACAACAATCATCTTCGTCCATTTCAATGGACAAAGCCAAGGAAGTGTTTAGTATGCTACATAGATGGAACAATCTTGTTAATGCAAGAACTTCTGTAGGGTAACATGGAAACTCTACTTCGTTATACCTGGGGGCATGCAAACATTTTTGCATGCAAGTGAAAAGTGACCATTTATTTTCTTAGTTTGTAGGCAATTAACCCTTTAAACTCGTAGGTTGGTCATTCCTATTTTGCATAAAAAAAGGCTTCGGGGCAAAGTTTCGAATGGGGAAAGCTCCCTAAAAAATGAACCTATTGATGAGACATCCTTATTATACAACTGGTAGGAGCAATGTTTCCACAAAGTTCAAGTTCTTTAAAAAATAAACCTAGTAATGAGCATATGTTCCCCTAGAGTTTAAGCTCACTAAAAAATGAACACACCTTCGGTAAATAACCATTGCGATCGCATAATTATCAGCTTTTGAACCTTGGTTGTGTTCCTACCATCACCTCAACTATTTTTTAGCCAATCATACACCTACATTTGATTGTTTACCCCTTTTGAGGAACAACTGCGATGAGTGATTCTATTAGCCATCTTCTTTACACTACCATGATTGAAAAGTTCCAAACATTACCTAGAACCAGTTGCTATCCAAAAACATCACTCGTTCCTCAAGGAACGAGTCTCCTTTAAGCTCTTTTTATCTGACTCATAAAATATGAAAAGATTACTGAGCAATTGGCCTCTCCAGCTCATTAAAGTCATTGGAAGTGCCATCCCTCCTCTAGATTTTAATCTTTTTAGACCTGAAGGATCATTACACAAAAAGATCAAGCACTTGTCTTATTCGGCTCATTAAAACTATCGAAAATTCATCCCTTTTCTATTATGTTATACTTTTTCAAACTTAAGGGATTATATTACAAAAAAGGACTACTGGAGTTGCCTTTACGTCTCTTTTTAGACTCTCTAAAACTAACAAGGACTAAGTTATCTTTGTTGTTAAACTTGTTAAAAATAGCGACAAACTTGTCCATACAGACAAGAGCGAGTTTCATTGTTGCTAGGCTCGTTAAAACGTAGCGATAGGTTTGCCCGAAGGGAAAATTATAGAACAAGCATATGTTATCCTCCTCAATCTTGACAAAAATAAAGAGGTACTGGTCAGAAATGAGCGGGGAAAAATTGGGAAGAAAACTTGAAGAACTTTATTGGTAGCAGGTCACTCTTGAACATGACACTTTCACTCCATCACCATGATTGAGTTGGGTTGGGTTATTCCGTTCACTGGTCATATCACCATTGGTCCTTTGTACCATCCATTTTTTGGGTTAATTCTACCAATCCATTTCAGTGTTTCCAAAATGTTCAAGAGAAGTCGCTCAGAGAATTCACCAACCCAGCTTATGTCTCATCCACTGCAATAAATTCATGCTTCATTCTTTCATGACTGCCACCGTGAACCTTGTATCATGAGATCATTTTCACCTCCACAAAATCATTTGCTCCATTTTGTGTCATAGATGTGGGATTCATTAAGGCCCTCCTACGACGTGTCACTTGTTGTCAACATCAACTCATTATCCAAGAAGTTGACTTAGGAATAACCCTTTCAGTAATTTGGAGCTTGCATGCCTCAATGGCAAGTTTCTCACTTCCGGCAACAAGTTTACATCAATGGTCTTCGACCGAAAGATTTTACCCGGTGTTCGAAATCGACTCATGAATTCACACCACTTGAATTGTACTACATTACCTTGAGGGTCATCATCATTATCGATGATTCCTCTCACGCCTGTTAATAGCTTACATCATTGGCTGGTAATCAGGCGATGTCTTTCCATGTTTGACATCAGAACATCCTTTCACATGGATCGACTTATACTTCGGGCAAAGATTGAACGAGTTTGAAGACCTCAGATCTATTTTCATCCATTTGGGCTGTGATATATTTAGGAAAATAATGACATCAAATGTACATCATAACTGCATAGATAATCATCCAAGCTAAGGGATGATGGCTCTACCAGAATCATCAGTCTGCCACATAGACCATTGTCCTTCCTATGTACATGAAAATCAATTTATAAAGCTGAGCATGGGAATGCCCGCATCCTGCTAGATCATGAAAATATTATGAAGATAATGTATTGTATTGTATATTATTATAGGTCATATTCCAGTTCGAAAAACCTCGGATCCTCATGATAAAGCATTTCACCTGACATCAGAAGATTTGCGACCTCATGCTTTAGGGGGCAACTATTATAGACATATTTGGGCACTGCAACCCCAATCACATATGTCCATAAACCAAGGGCTTCTAATCCCCTAAAAGTGTTGTTTCATACCCTAAAGGAACAAGGTTAGCTTATTACATCATCTCCCAGAAGTTCTCCCTGAAAAACTACTAAGAACTGGTCAAAACTGGACCATACAGACTGCTCAATGCTAAGGGTGAGATGCATACTAAAAAGCCCTTCTGTAGGGTGCAATGAGTGAGAGCAGACAAATGGCAGAGGTAGTTGGCTACGTGGAAACCCAGAGAATCTTCTAGAAACTGCCCATTTGACACTTGCCTCTCCGAATTTTCCCAGGGATGAGTAAAAGATCATGAAATCTCCAAGTGGAACCAAGAACTATCAAAGAAATGACACTAATCAAAATCCCAGAAGATGACTCACCCACCTGCAAATATCTATATATGGATCCCTCATCTTAGAGATCCAAAGGTTGGAATTTTGTATTTTGTAAGGAAGTGCTATTGGTTTCTTTGTGCAACATTGTACTATTGGCTGATCTAACTTTTCATGAGGTGAAGAGGGCTTTCATGCTAGGAGGATGGTGCTAGATCAGACAGTTTGGTTGTAATCCTCTCTTTTACTACTTTTATGAATAAAGCTATTTGAGTTTTCCTCCATATTCTTGTATATCTCTGAATCTTGTATTAATATATGCATTTGTGTGGTTAAAATATATCTGATCCTATATTGTTTATGGTTATAGATCTCTATGCTTTGATGGTATTCTGCTGCTTTGACTCTACAGGTGTTTTTGAAGCGGAACAAGTAAGGAAGGAGTGGTGAAGCTCTGTCAAAGGAGGGAGGAAACAAGAAAGGAGCCAAGCAAAAGACTGAGGTTGGTACTCTCTGCTTCTCTCTCATCTATCTCTCATAAAGGAAAACACAAGTAACTTTAGTTTGTTTGTTTCTAAGATAGCTACCCGTCTTAGTGGTACTAGAAACTTTGAATGGACACTAGTTTTCCTAATAATAGTGGGAATAAGAAAGTGATTGTACAAATGGATGGTGTCTAGGAGGAACTCCTATGAAGGCACCAACTGAGTTTGAAGCAATAGGTTTCTATTGAGCTGGCTGTTGGGGAGATGTACCACACTTCTTTTAGGAAAACAATGATGCTTGAAGCATGCAAATGATGGAAGACATAAGCTTAATGGGAACATGAAGTGGGCTGCAATATTCCCCTAGAAAGAGGAATATCTATAGAATCCATGAGAGATCTCTGCCAAATAAGGCATGGAATTATGACCCACCATCAAAGGAATGATATTAATAGGTGATGTTTGGGATTGAGGATCATAGTAAGTCATTCAATAAATGGTGGCTATCATCCCATTTTGAGAGAAGCACATGGTGGGAAAGACAAATGATGTGACTACTTTTACAACGTACATGAAACTATGACTAAGCAAGATGTTATAATTGAGAGGTGCATCAATGACTTCCACGTCAATCATGGCCTTCTTGCTGGCATTGATGATGGGACAATTTTGATATAGACTGAGAGGTTGTGATGGGTGACCATCATATGCACAAAGAGTGATAGTTTATCGTGAGAGGTCAGGGGATCCAAGTTGTTTCCAGACATTAATGGAAATCACACAAGTGGATGCACCTTTGTCAATGATACACCATTGGACAATGGAATTCTTAATGGAGACTAGGATTTGAAAGGAAACATAGGGAGGAAGATGAGGATGATATGATTTTTCAATGTCAAAGATGATCATTTGATCATTTGAAGGGTCCACAGTGCCCAAAGTAGATAGTAGAGCTTTTCACTGAGAGGGGCATATCTAGAGAACTTCCAGCATTAACATGGAAACAAGAGACTTTGCCAAGCCATATACTATGTTATAGGTGTGGGAAGCTCATGAAACTATAGTGTTTCAATGTAACAAAACATTGGGGATATTGGATGGAACCTCAACCTTAGGTGGAGGGATCTGTAAGGTACCATTGGGTGATAAAAGAGGCTTGGTGGATATGATAGGTATTGCATTGGTGGATAAATTCTAAGGAGGATTTTCATATTGACTTGAATATGTTTGGAAGTTGATTCTGACATCAAAGAAAATGCAACTGAAATCAACAACAAAATATGTGCAGCAATATACCCCTTTGGAATTGAAGGAAAAACCACAAGATATCTGCTAGTCATTGATGATCGTGGGCTAGACTCTCGTAGTCACTTGCTGACTCTTCTTCTCTTGATGTATTCTTATTCTTCCCCTTTTTCATTAAATAAAAAGGGCACCTAATCCCCCTATGTTGATACATACTCTCTTCTTGAATTGCCACTTTTCACCAACATGATGCTCGTCTGAAATTAGTGGACCACTACCCCTTGTGAGGAAGAAATTATTCCCATTTTTGTCTAAGATATTCAAATAATTATCTGGGTAGAGGTTTGGTAAATATGTTTATAATTAACTCTTAGTAACTACAAATACTCCCTTTTTATACTATATTTCCTTATGCTTTCATACTCTCCCCATTTTATGAATCGAAAATGCCTACTTTTACTTATGACTACAGTTTGTTCTTTATCTAGAGCTAGGCTCCCCTTGTTAACGATGATTTTATCTATCCCCACATGCAACATTTTTTCTTTTTTAGCTTAGTTCTTGAGATTACTCTTGTTGTGCTTGTTCTTCCTTACAACTTAACTCTTATAACATCAATGGGGTGGTTCCCCTAAACTAATGTTTATCCTTATTTGCAATTCCCCTTATTTTTATTTTCTTGTCAATTCAATTTAAGTTATTAATTCATACATGTCAATGATATTGTTTTAATTGATCAACTGTAATGGGCTTGTCTTCAATATGTGAAATAACATACATGCTTCCTAGTCATTTTCCAATTTTCCTTGAAGCAAATTCAAGCCCTTGCTTTATCTTCATTCATTTTGGGTCTACATGCATATCTTTCTCATTTGTTGCCTTCACTATAGAACTTGAAATTTCGGGGGTTTTCTTCTCATCCATTCCTTGTACTTATCCCATTTATAAATTTTCATCCTCATGTCTATCCCGCAAACTTTCCATTCACCATTCTTCTCCTGCAGATCACACTCAAAAACTCTCATCTTGTTAATGTGGCTTGAGATGTTGTGGATGAGAAAGATACCACTGTTCTCCTCTACCTCTATTAGCAACATATACCTTGTCAAAAGTCTTGGTCACTTTTTCCCACTGATTTTCTAGATTCGTCTTTTCTCATTTCAAATTCTTTAAAATTGATTGTGACATCATGTCCTTTATCAACTATTTGAATTCCACTTAGAATATTGTGCTTCAAATCTTCAACAAATGGGACATCTTCGACTTTAGCTCACTTGTAATAGCCCTGGTTAAAATTTCATGTAAGAAAAATATAAGACCAAAGCCATGGGACACATATTACAAGTTGAATGGTGGGAAAAACATCCTAGTGGGTGTTCATTTCAATTGTTATGGCTGAAGGAAAATGGCAAAGGAAATAACAAAGGATTTTGAAAGGTAAGAGGCATTAATTGGCATTATATTTATGAAAATAATGGAAATTAGGAGAAAAGGAAGGTCAAAGGTTAAAGGTTACATGTGAGGAGGAAATTGAAGGAAAATAATGGAAAATGAAGAAAATAGAGGCCTCATTAATAAAAAGGCTTTTGAGGTTCAGTTAGTAGGTTTTGACAATGCACCTTTCATCACTTCAGTTTTAGAGCCCTCTCTCTACTCTCTCTCTCTCTCTCTTTGTCACTCTTGGAAACATCGAGTTTTCTTGGAGCACTTTAGTATTGGATAAGGGAAAAAAAAGAAGGAAAAGAAAATAAAAGATCAAGTGAGGAAGAGCAGGATCAAGCAACTATAAAGAGATTATTTGCAGGTATCGATTTGCATGTGTGATTTCCTTACTAGATTTGGCATGCATGGTTATGCATGTGTGTTCTTGGTTCTCTTGTTGTCATTGGAATGGGTTTTCCCAAGTGTGACAATGTTCCTTAGCCTTGCCTTTCCATTTTCGGATGGACATGGTGTGATGGGGTTCTCATGTTTTGGTTAAGCTGGATTGCCAGATGGATTTGAAACAGAGTTAGGTGGATCTATGAAAGAAAAAAAACATGGCCTAGTGATCCTTGAACTAGACTATGGATTACGATAAAGCCACTGGCCTAGTAACTCTTGAACCAGACTATGGGTTGCGGTAAAGCTACGTATTGTGTGCCTTGGTGGGCCTGAGAATCCTTAATCGGTGAATGACAAGATATACAATAAAGGCTATAGGTTGGCACTCTCCATTAGGCCTAGTAATCCCAAGAGGGGATATATCATCAATCCTAGAGGGTGGACTCTTGATTAGGGCCTGGTGATCTGGTGTGGATTGCGGCAATTCCTAGAGACAGGTGTCTTTATTATGGCCTAGTGATCCCTGAATTCGATTGTGGATTGTGGAAAATCTTAATGACTAGGAGGCAGTAAAATTACTCACAGTGTAGGTGGATATATCTGATGCCATCCATGCTTGTTTAGTTCTCCTTTTGGTTGGTTATGAGTCCCACATTCATGTTTGGAATATTGCACGAGGTGATTGACTGAAGAGAGATTTGGTTCAACCAATCTATGGTCGGGTGGAACATGGAAGTCCCAAACTTGGTTGGATTTTTCATTCATTAGTAGGAGTTCCTTTCCTTGGTATTTTATGTGCAAATGTATTGGTTTATATGTGTATTTTATGGTTGCTATATCCTTGTCATTTCTATTGTTTTTATGCAGGTTATGAATATATTTTATGACAGTAATGATGTATGACTCTCATCATGTTTTAATTTATAAATGAATGAACAATGAATATATGACCTAATAGATGATAATGCAACTAATGTGATAAGGCTACAATGCTTCTTAGATATTCTCAGATAAGTATGAGACCTCTATGCTTAGATATGTTGTTTTAACTTATAGAATGCATATTTGTGACATGTTTGATGAAATGTCTATCATGGCAAGTAGGGGTCTAGTCAAGTCCTTGTTAATTACTTACATTTTTATAATTGTTTTGAAGTTATATTTCATTTCTAGAAGTTTCATAGACTTCTGGGTAGCGGCCTGAGTCATGGCCTTGAAAAAATGGCACAAAAACTAGGGTCGTAAGCTCAAAACTACCTAGAGAAGTCCCTAGTAATAGGCATGCCTTTGTTGTGGGAGTGATTGGAGGGACCCATTCGTAGGAATTCCCATGTCATGGGAGTGACTTAGGATTTAATGGCGTAAAATGCAAGGTTGTCTCAGGGGTTGATCTCCTGGAAGGGTTGGATGGCTCCTGAGGGCTTTATAGCATGTATAAAAGGTCAGATTAGTTGTGTTGTGTCAGTTCCACTTCCTTAACTACACTTAGGCAATTGAATCATATGATAGTAAATCTCATCACATTTTTACCTTGGTGGACTAGTTAGATTGGGTAAATGTGGGAGGAGGGCATTATAGAGTGGTATCTGAGCATCGTGAACACTTGGAATGGATGGGCATAATTTGTTTTCATGCATACATGTCAGTTGCATATGTGTTCTTTATGCTTGTGCTCTATGTACTTGTTGTGTATGCATGGTGGTGGTCATTCTTGTAGTTTTGTCACTATGTAGGAGTTGGTGATGTTGTTGTTGGGATGTGTTTGTCATGAATGCATGCCATATGTGTATGCATTTGTTATGCATATAAATTTCTATATGTCACTATGCATGCATTGTCATGGTTATGATTATGTATCTATAGTAGGTGAGATATGGATCGTGAGGTCATTGTATGAAATTAAGTCATCATGATGCTATTGGTATGCTATGATACTAATGTGTTGGCTGAGAGAGAGAAAGAGATGTAGATCATTAAAGTGAATATAGATTTGTATGTTGGGCATGTAGGTATGTGGCTAATGGTTGTTGTCATTCTATTGCTATTGTGGTTACATGCATGGTAGACGCTAGTTGATCAATGTATTCATATGCATGTGTTGGAGAGTTATGCATGGTAGTAACTTGTTGTTTTATGTTAGTTAACTTGATGATTATGTTATATGTTGTTGTTTTTATATGTTAGTTAACTTGATTATCAGGGTTATTGTATTTAAGATCTTGATGTTATATGTATCATTATAATCTAGACTAACTGTGCAGATGCGATTGTAATGTATGAAAGGCAATTGTTTATGAGCTTATGATGTAAACATGTTAGCTAGTTACTTTTATGGATATCATGACCTTATTTATGTTGAGTTGATGTGTTGTGAAGTGATATCATTCAAATCTAGATTTATTGTGTAGAAAAGATAGTCTCCCCTGAGATAAATTAAGGTATGAGTTTGCTTATGACATATACTTGGTGCTTGATTGTTTGATTATGTAGTATAGCTGATTTATCTAATGTGGTGAATTTATAGTTTGTTTGAATGTTTGATTAATTGCATGAAAATATGATCTCATTTTAAGATGGTTGTACTAATACATATGTGTTGAGACAACTTATATCTACTTGAGTGTAATTGGGTGCTAGTTGTAGTATTAGGACTAATGACTATGCATTTACTATTAATATTGATATGATTGTTAATTTTGGAAAGGGTTGATTTCAAATTAATAGATATGTTTTCTTGATATTTGGAACATGTGGATGACATGTGTGAACATTTGTAGGGAAACATGGTTGGTATTAGCATGACAAGGTAATAGTTGATGTGTTTATCTATAACATTTGGGTGATGTGAAAATACATAGTAAGACTCGATTGCAACAAGATAAAAAAAGGTAAAATGAAGGAATTGGGTAAGAATTCCTTTGGAAATGTTTGGAAACCATAGTTCTAAACAAATGAGAGCTTTGCATGGAAACAAAGAGTCTTCTTAAACTTGATTTTGTTTGATATTATGTAGATATGTGCTATATTTATGAGTATGTATTTGAAAGGTACAACAACTGGTTCTAGTTATGGCTAGATTCTTTAAGGATTTTGAGTCACTTGAGAGATGGTATGGATGTGTGTAGTTACAAGGAAACGCACTTGGTGCAGCAAGATAAGTTAACCGATGTATTTTTATATTTAGTTATACACTGACAATTATGGGTTATGGTGGTATGATGTAAGGATTGCATGGAAAAATAGACTACCATGAAATCTTGAAGAAGGTCTAGGTTGGGATTCCCTTGGAAGCATTCAGAACCCATGGGGATTGAGTCATGGTGTTTATTGCTAAGTTTGTGCTTTCAGTCTTTGTGATTTGTTTATATTTGATTTTTGGTTTTGTGTATGGTTGGTTCATGGCCATGCCACTTTGTTTACGATATCTTATTGCTAATGAATTTCATGTTTTTCTTCTTGTTGGATTTCTTGTTCTTTCCTTTTATGTTTTAGGGTATTAGGAATTAGTTGGGAAGGAGGAAAATTAATGGAGCTTGGGGAGAGATGAATGAAATCTAATGGGTGATCCAATACTTAAATGAAGTTAGGTGCATGAGTAAGGACAATTGAACACAACAGTATGATATTGAATTGGATTGGTTGGGTCATTGGTGTAAATGGATGGTGGCAAGATAGTCATGAGAAAGATAATAAAGTAAGATAAAGTGAATAGACTTGTGGCATCATATTCCTTGGCTATATTGGGAATTGTTGTTCTCAATGTTGTGTATAATATGCATGCATAAAGGGAGTTCTCGTAACCTAGACCTTACGATATCTTGTAATTGTGTTGTGACTATGATTATCTTGATGTTTATATATGCATATATGTATGTATGTATGTTGTTTATTGACATGGTCATTAGGATTGTTTTGTTTTAGTGTTCAAATGTATATATGTATATATGCAGTTGACTGACAAGGTCATGAGGGATCATTCTTGTGTTGGAATGATTGCTTATGTAGGCGAATGGCATGAAGAGGTTCCTAGATTATGAGGAATCAAGTGGAAGAGTCAAGTTGACAGATCTACAAGGTCAATATCATGTGGATATGAATTGATATTATATGTTTGTACTATGCCTATGTTTATGTTATGGACAAGTAATGCTGAGGGATACATCAATAGGATGGAAGTAGTGTGATCGGTGGCATGCTGGGACAAGCATGAATCTTGAAAGGACATGTGGTTTATGGATGTGTAGTACTACTATTGTGTATATGTTGTACATGTTGTACTTGTGATGTTGTGTACATGAAGTTTTGTGTATATATGATACTATGTATATGTTATTTATGTCGTGCTATGTACAAATGGTGTTGCATACATGTAATTCTATGTACAAATGGTGTTGTGTACATATAATTCTATGTACATATGGCATTGTGTACATGTTGTTTATGCAATGCTGTGTACATATGGCATTGTGTACATCCTGTTTATGTGATGCTATATACAAATGACATTATGTACATGTTGTTTACGCAATTCTATGTATAACTGTCATTGTGTACATGTTGTTTATGCAATGCTGGGTATAGATGGTTCTATGTACATGTTGGATATGCGGTGCTATGTACATATTATACTATGCACATGATCTATATGTAGTGTTGTGTGCATGTTGGATATGCTTGTTGTGTACATATGGTGCTATGTACATGTTGTATATGCAATGTTATGTACATATGGTGTTTGGTGCATGTTGTACATGTGGTGCTATGTACATATGGCATTGTGTGCATGATTGTGCATTTGGTGCACATGGGCTTCACTAGTGGAGAAATACCACACCACGTGGGTTCATATTGGGGGATATATAATAAGGAAAATTTGACTTAATATATTGGGGGATATATGGGGGTAAAGGGTTTTTATATTAGAAAGTATAAAAAATGGAGTCTAAAGTCAATGAAAAAATATAAAGGGGTATAAAAAATGTTAATGAAAAAATGGATACCTACAATATCTAGTGAAAGTAGGGTTATTTAAATTGGGTAGGTGTATTTGGTTCATATTGTTAGGGGGTTAAATAATGTGATTTTTAGAGGCATTTTCCAATATGTTGTCCAATCAGGGGTATTGTTTAGTATGCCATGAACGCACACGATATGTCAGAGGTTCATTGAGTGAAGCCCCTGTGAGTGGTGTTGTGTACATGTTGTACACGTGGTGATGTGTGCAACTAGTGCGTGTACATGTCATGCATGTGACGCTTGTGTACATGTGGTGTAGTGTACATGTGATGCGTGTGGTGTTGTGTACATGTGGCATTGTGTACACGTTGTACATGTGGCACCGTGTACATGTTGTGCAGGTGGTGCCACGTAAATGTGATGTTATGCACACATTGTGCAGGTGATACTATGTACATGTTGTACATATGATAATAGTGTAAATGTGGTATTGTGCATGTCATACATGTTGTGTTGCGGGCATGCAATACTATGTATGTCTATTGTGTAGTTGTGGTATCGTGACATGTGTATTCGTTTTGTTGTACTATGTGTTACATGTATTATGTTGTGTTGTACGCTAGGTGTAGATACATGTATTGTGTGGTGTTGTACATTGGGTATAGATGTATGTATTATGTTGTACACCAAGTGTAGGTGTATGTGTTTCGATGTACATTATGTATATGTACGTGATTGCAGAAAAGAAAAAGGCACTGGGTGCTGCTGCATGTGGCAACCGATCTAGTGTGAGTATGGGAAGGACAACGGATAAAGGTAGAAGATAAGGATTGATTAAAGGATAAATATTGGTATTTTATTCCAATTTTACTATGCATGTAATCTATGATTCCAATTTATGATGGCTACATGTGATCTATGATTCTGGTTTATGATGATTGCATTTGATTCATGATTTTGATCTATGATGGTTGTGTTTCGAGCTAACCAGATGTGATATGTTTATACATAATGATTTGATCAAAGATTCTAATTTGACTTGTTGTGATAGGAAATAACAAGATTGCAAATGTACCTTGCTGGCGAGAAACTGATGAGGTATGATGTGAATTTATATCAATTATTTTGACTCTAATGGGAACTATGTGCTTGGTACATGAAGCATGAAAATGCCTAGTTGGGTGGTTGAAACTAATTGCAAGAATTAGAAACAATGACAAAAGGAATTAGAACATGAAACATTGTGCTGGTAAAGGACTTCAGGAGCAAGGCTATTGTGGGACACTGGTACCCAATAGTGTCAATTGATTTCCATGAGTATGCTATGAATGGTATGATGGGTTTGAGGCAGGGATATGGCTTGGTTTCTAGACCTTCTGATACGAGTAAACCTTATCAAGGGAGGGGTTACCCGAGGGATTGTGTATTCGAGAAGGGGATCCCCACGAAACTTGGAAGGTGTGTGACTGCATGTAAGGGGGTGGCCAAATTGCACGAGGGATTGTGTAGAAGAGAAGGGAAGGTTGGAGTTGGAATTTTTTTTTGTCATTAAATTTCTATATGGAATCAAATGAACATTGGGAGTGTGCCTTGGAAAAATGAGTTGGTAACCATTCACTAAGAGGACAAGTGGCGGAGGATTGTAGGGCTAGACATTGGATGCAACTTTGACTTTGGCAGTGGATTCTACAATTCCTAAGAAGGAGGTGGATCCTGGTATTACTTTCAGGGTGGAGGCATAAACCTTTAGATTCCCTTGTTGCTGACACAAGTGTCGTATCCTTCTATTTTCTTGTTGAGAAAATGTGCATATGTATATATGTGTATATTATTGTAAATACTATATTAAGTTGGATTTGTAAATCTCCATAGACAATATGGTTGTATATATGGTTTTTATTATAAATACTGTAATGAGTTGTGTTCTAAAGCTCCAGTAAGCGGTATGCTTGTCATGCTTTCAGCAGTGGTCATTGTAAATACTGCAATAAGCTATGTTATAAAGCTTCATGGGTAGTATGTTTTTCTTTTCAGTAGTCTTGTTGGTTGTAGGTGTCATTGAACATCGAGGATAGTGTTCCCCTAAGGGGGAGGGTTCTTTAACAACCCTGGTTAAAAGTTCATGTAAAAAAAATATAAGAACAAGGTCATGGGACACATATTCCAAATTGAATGGTGGGAAAAACATCTTAGTGGGTGTTAATTTCAATTATTATGGCTAAATGAAAATGGAAAAGGCAATGAAAAAGGATTTGGAAAGGAAAGAGACATTAATGGACATTTTATTTATGAAAATAATAGAAATTCAGAGAAAAGGGAGGAGAAAGGTCAGAGGTTGCATGTGAGGAGGAAATTGAAGGAAAATAATGAAAAATGAAGAAAATAGAGGCCTCATTAATAAACAGGCTTCTGAGGATCAATTGGTAGCTTTTGACAGTAGATCTTTTGTTAGTTTAGTTTTGGATCTCTTTCTCTCTCACTCTTGGACACTTAGAGTTTTCTTGGATCACTTCAACATTGGATCAAGGAAAAAAAAAAGAAGGCAAAGGAAAACAAAGATCAAGCAAGGAAGAGTATGATCAAGAAACTACAACGATATTTTTCATAGGTATTGATTTGCATGTGTGATTTCCTTACTATATTTGGAATGCATGTTTATGAATGTGTGCTCTTGGTTCCCTTGCTATCATTGGCATGGGTTTTCCCAGGTGCGCCAATGTTCTTCAACCTTGCTTTTCCATTTCCAGATAACCATGTTGTGATGGGGTTCTCTTGTTTTGGTTAAGTTGGATTGCTGGATGGATTCAAAGTTGAGTGAGGTGGATCTCTGAATGAAAGAACACATGGCCTAGTGATCCTTGAACTAGATTGTGGATTACAGTAAATCCACTGACCTGGTAACCCCTGAACTAGAATGTGGGTTGCATTAAATACATGTATTGTATTCCTGGGTGGGCCTATGAATCATCAACCGGTGAAAGGTGGGATATACGGTAAATCCTAGAGGTGGGTGCTCTCCATAAGGCCTAGTAATCCCGAGAGGGGATATACGGTAAGGCCTAGAGACTAAGAGGTAGTAGAATCCCTCACGGTGTAGGTGGAGAGATCTAGTGGCATTTGTGCTTGTTTGGTTCTCCTTTTGGTTTGTTATGAGTCCCACATTCACTCTTGGAATATGACACGGGGGTGATTGGCTAAAGCGAGATTTGGATAAGCCAATCTATGGTTAGGTGGAACGTGGAAGTCCCAAACTTGGTTGGATTTTTCATTCATTAATAATAGTTCCTTTCCTTGGTATTTTATCTGCAAATGTACTGGTTTATATTTGGATTTTGTGGCTATTATATCCTTGTCAAGTTTGTTGTTTTTATTCTTGTTATGAATATATTTTATTATAGTAATGATGTATGGATCTCATCATGTTTTGCTTTATAAATGAATGAAAAATGAATATATGACCTAATAGATGATAATGAAACAAATGTGATAACGCATCAATGCTTCTTAGCGATTCTCAAATAAGCATGAGACCTATATGGTCATATCTATTGTTTTAACCTATAGAATGCATATTTGTGACATGTTTGACGAAATGCCTGTCATGGCTAGTGGGGGTCCAGTCAAGTCCTTGTTCAAGTATTTAAATTTGTATCACTTTTTTGAAGTTACTTTTCATTTCTATAAGTTTCATGGAGTTCTGGGTAGTGGCTTGAGTCCTGGCCTTGAAAACATGGCACATAAACTAGGGTCGCAGGCTCAAAACTACCTAGAAAAGTCCCTAGTCACAAGCATGCCCTTACCATGGGAGCAACGGGAGGGTCCTATTCATATGAATTCCCATGTCATGGGGGCAACTAAGGCTTTAATGTATTAAAATGTTAGGTTGTCTTAGGGGTTGATCACCTTGAAGGGTTGGATGGCTCCTGAGGGTTTTGTAGCATGTGTATAAGGTTATATTGGTTGTGTTGTGTTAGTTCAACTTCCTTAACTGCACTTAGGGAGTTGAATCATATCATAGTAACTCTTCATCACATGTTTATCTCTATGGACTGGTTATCTTGGGTAAATGTGTGAGGAGGGTGTTACATCACCCATTACCAATGATAACCAATCCTTTGCCCATTATTTTGACTGATGCATTATATACAAGAGGGACAATGTCGTATCTGACCTTGTTTATAGAGATAAATATTAGTTTATCTCCTGTCAAATGGTGAGAACATCCATTGTCTATATACCATTAACTTCCTTCATTTTGAACACATAAAGCTATTTTACATTCCTCTTGATGCTTTTTCATCCTTTTGAATATCTTCTTTGTTCATTGTTTTCCATTTCTGATGACATCTTCTTTTCTACTTTTGGTTTATGGGTCTCAATGTACCACTTCTACAACATTGAGATTTATTTCCAAGGTTATTATATTTGTAACATTTAATGCAATCCAATAAGGGAGAAGAATAATCAATTTATGTAATGCCACTCTCATACATACTTATGGGTTTGATAGTTATATCGTTATTCATGGAAGCTTTGAAATCTTTCTTCTTGTATGATGTTTTCTCACATAATATATACTATCAATTTCTTTGTGACCAAACTTATGAAAAAAACCTAACCCTTCCAAATACATAGTATAGTGACAATCTATCCTAGTAGTTCACCTTTAGACTATATTATAGTGCCTATCTGTCCTAGTCATTAACTGATACTTGGGTACAGTAGCCTATCTGTCCTAGTAGTGAAATGACTGAACCTTTAGTCTAATTTCCTATCTGGCCAAGTCATTATGACTGAAACAATATCCAACAAAGAAATTTGAGTACCCTTCTATGAAGGGTCTTATTGGGTGAGTTGTTCCTTTTGAGGGAGATGGATTGCTTAGTTTCTTACTTGAGGGAATTTACACTTTTGTTTCTTTCCTGTTCCATGTCTAATCGCGGGTTTGATGTGGTTATTTCCTTTCTCGTCCTTGATTTTGTTTTTTTCGTGCTTTCTTTGATTGGCCTATTGATTTACTTAACATAACTCTTAGTTTATTCCATGCACATTATTGATATTAACACTCCCATGACAACTTCATCACAACCAATGCCTATTTTATTGAGAGAGGATCATTGTTTACAAAGAAAGCTATTTAATGTTTTAGTACGCTTATAAAAATTTAGATATTGATTTATCTTATCATTGTCTTTTTTTAGATCATTTCTCAAAGAAACAATCTTAGATTCCAATTCCTCACAATGATCTTCAATTTATTTCTACTACATTTTCATTACCTCTTCCACTCTTTTGGCTTCTTCTACTTAATTTTCAAGGATGAAAACCATTTTATATGTCACATTAAATTTATTATGATTCTCTTTGAATTCCTATGATAAATTTTGTCTTTGATTTTTTACTCTAATCCTCCTTATCTCTTCTAAATTAGGGATAAGTTTCCTTTTGGAAAGTACATTCTCATTAATATCTTCTTATGAATCAGATCTCTCTAGCTTAGTGTATTGAGCCTCAATGGTCATGAGTAGAGATTCATTTATGTGATTATCAAATTCATATCTACCACTATCATTGGATGAGACACATATTTAATTTTTGTGCTCATAGGGTTTTATTTCATATTCATGTTGTTCTCTATCACTATCTAAAATTGAGATCAACTATTCTTCTACAATCAATTCAACAAAATAGTAACTTATCGATTATACTTTTTTACTATCTAATAAATCATATTTTTTTGTTTTTTTGTTTTTTTATTTTTTTTTTGTTTTTTTATTTTTATTTTTTTATTTATTATTATTATTATTATTTTTTTATTTTTTTCTGATCATCTTCTTTTTTATCATCTGCTACATATCCATTCCTCTCCTTTTGATCTTTTTCATCATCATGGCTATATTCCTTGGCAATTGGACATTTAGAAGCATAATGATCTATTCTTCCACATATTAATCATATTAAAAGTGACTTACTTTTGTCTGATCCTTTTACCAGTCCTCTCATGAATTTAATTATTTATTTATTTAATTCAACATTTGAGGAGTCTAGATATTTAATATTTCTTGAATATATGAGTACTAAAATTTCCTTCTAGTATTAATTATCTATATTGGTTTCATATGTAGTGTGCATGTCATCACCCTCATAAATACATTCTAATTTATCCAACATTTATTTTGAAGTCTCACAAAGAATCACCTTATTTGAATATGATTTTAATAGTCTATTCAATATTTCCTCCATGGATTTTGAGTTACACATATTGTTCTTCCATCCATCCTCTACATATTACCATAAATATAGGTCTCGATCTAACAAAAAATACTTCATTACTTCCTTCTAGATTGTAAAACTTTATCCATTAAATAATGGTGGTTCATTTGGAGAAAATCCATCCTAATTAACCATGTTCCCCTATGGTCTAGCTTCGAGTGGTTAAACTGTTCTCGAAAGAACCTACTCTGATACCAATTGTTGGAAATATGATAATACTGAGATGGGGAGGGGGGTGGGGGGGGGGGGGGCGGATGAATCAATAAACTAACTAATTTTAACCATTCAAAACACTTCAATGCATGTATACAACTTTAGTAACATCAACAACATAAGCAAACACTATATTTGTATGGAAAATTATTTTATTATTAAATGATGTTGTAGGAACCAACCTATTATTATATTGACTTATTATAATCAACAAGAGAGAGGCACCAACCGCATGAACTATTTTATTGACACCATGAGAAATGTAGGAACCAACCTAAAATACATTATTGGAACCAACTAAAAGGAGGCACTATCCCCTTGAAATGTTTTACTAGAACCCACTAAAAGGAGAAACTAGTCCCCTAAGAAATGTAAGAACCAACCTGAAATTATTTACTAACACCAACCATAAGGAGACACCAGTCTGCTAAGAAATGTAGGTACGAACTTGAGTTGCATGTAATGTCCCTTTTTCATAACATTTTGAAACTCATATCCATAGGAATTTTTTTTTTATATATATTTTTTGATTTATGATCTCTTGTCAAGTTCTCCTCCACTTCTACATATCAATCCCTGCTCTATAGATTAAACTCTATATTATCTATATTCCTTCTATGTTTCTCCTCTATTCTTCACTTATATACTTTGATCTCTTGGAGGCCATACTATATTATACTTCTATAAAACTCAAAATTCAAAAAATCATTTCTCCATATCAACCTTAAAAATTTCAAAACATTTAATTGTACTAAGATTTAATAGCTTTGAATGTATTCCTTGAACCTATCCTTTGACCTCTTCTATGATCAGGTTTCGCCTGCTGACTTCATTTCTCGGGCTTCTTCTGATCGAATTCATGCAAAAATTCTTTTCACTTCTTTGTCTTTCTCACTATTGACGCAACCAAACTAGAAATATGATTGCTTGCTATGTTACAAAAACACCACTATATAAATGACACATTCAATCACCACTATCAATTCTAAACTATTCTATTTCATTCATATTTTACAAAATCAACAGAACAAGGTAGGGTTGACTTTCCATGGAGGATGATCCAAAAAACTTGGAATATTACCTTAATGTCTTCTGCTCTAAATCTGATCCAGATGACCCAGATAAGACTTCAAAATACTCCTTATCTCCATGCAGGCTTAGATTTAGGTCCATGAGATAATATGATATGACCCTAGTTAAGCAAATATTCCACTAAATTCGTATCTAGGTCCACCTATATATATATATCTATATATAATATTAATATATATATATAATATATATATATAATATATTATATATATATATATATATATATATATATATATATATATATATATATAATATATATATATATATATATATATATATATATATATATATATATATATAATAGATATATATATCAAATTACTAAACGCCTCGATCTTTTATCTACCTAGATTACTTTCAACTCCAGATTTAATGGATTTAATCTTATCCCATATGATCAATTAGGAGGAAAACAAAATTAAAGTGAGAGCTCTAGATATTTGGGAATCCAGGTATTTTCTTATGGAACACACATTCTCAAGGACCAAATGAACCAAAGGTCATATACATTTCAAAGTTTCTATACGGAACCATGACAATAGAAAATTGACCTATTTTCCTCACAATTGAATATGGATCTGGGTGTTATCGATTGCAACAAACATTACTTAGTACCCTGGATATCCGAATGGACAAATATCTTTTGCCTCCAAATGGAACCATTCTAGACTAGAACTTTGACCAGATCCTTTGTCTTTTCTTAAATATAGATTTAGTGTTACTTTTGACTGCCAAACCTTTCTTACTCTAAAACACTTGGATGGCTAGATGACCTTTCTACATCGCTAATTTTACTGCAATTTCCTAATTCTTCACCATTTTACTAAAAACGCAAATACAAAGGTAATCTTCGCCAAACTAGTCCCTATCCCAAATTTCAAGACTTCAATGAATACCACATCAGAACTTTGAGAACCAATCAGAACATGCCACATGGTTCTTTTGCCACATCATCTCAATCATTCTCTATTGTTAATTTGTGTTTGGGTACTAACCAAATGTCATTTTCCACCTGTCCAATTGGGCACCTAAAAGTGCTAAAAATGAGTGTCATGTGTTCTCACCTCTGTATAACATGTCATCGCTTGAGCGATGTCACTTCCACCCCTCTCCATGTGTGTTTCCACATTTTATGAGGGTCCTCTTGCAATGTATCATCAAGTAAATGATTGGTATCATGGGGGTCCTTCCTGGTTTTGGTATAGAGCAAGTGTGGAGAGCCAAAACCAATCACATCCTACCATGTCACTGATAGTAAACCATGATGGTTTCCATTGTGGGAGTAACCTCCTGTTATGTTTTCGATGGGCTTGGGTACCCTCCTATTGTCGATATGCCAAAATATCCCTATACAAAAATGCTCAACCTTCTTAGAGGGGAAATCTAGATCCAACCCACTTCTTGAGAGGCTACGTTTGTGCAACCCCAAATACCTAGATGCACTAGTGCATTTTAGATGTCTACGAAAATGATATGGATTTATGTAGGAATGAAATGAAAGAAAAAATATAATAGAAACACATAGACACAATGGAAATGGAACTTAAATTCATTAATAACAAATACTAAAAACTATTTACATGTATAATGGAAATAAACTAGCTCGAGTGATGGTATCTTATCTCTAAGAAGAGATGTGATAACTACGTGCCTTTTGAACTATGTTACAATGAGGCTCAAAGGCTTATTTATTATTGAGAAATACTGGAAAACCCTAAACACCCAAAACCCTAACCCTACGAGATGAAGCGCCAAAAGTATTTGGGTTCCGTTGGGTTTAATTGGTACATCAACTTCTCAGGGTCATAACTTTGGCATACGATCTCTATTTGATGCACATGATACATTATTAGAAATATCTATTTGAGGACTACAAATTTCGACTGGAAACCCATTCCATGGGCCACTTGTTTTACTTTTTAAAAGAAAAACATCGTTTAGGGCCTCAAAACTAGTCCAAAAGTTTAGGATCTAAAAAACTGCCAAAAATAGTAAAATATGCTACAATTAAGGAAAATGAAAGAAACATTGTTGGGGCTCCATGTGGAATACGTGGGTGGCCACCAATATCCACCTAGATCAAGGAATGTTTGGATATATTGAAAGCACAAGATATCTTAAAAATCTTAGATACATTACTGAGACTTGGACATAACTATAAGACAAAACTTTGACCACTTGGAACATTTCTTTGACTTCTTCACTTCAACTTCATTTTTCTCTTGGTTCCTATGGAATTAGGAAAAATGACATACAATTTTCATTCTCATTTGGACAAGGGAGCTAAATGAGAAATGGCTTCAAAGATGTGACATCCAAATTGCAACCTTGACAACATGCTATTGATAATGCTTCTTGATTGTAATATCAATGACAACTCACATTTAATATTCTACCATGATACTAGACTTTTACATCAATGACATTGTAGTTGACATCAATGACAACTTATGCTTAACAAGATGTAATAGTAGTGGAAATTAAGTTCCAATGATAGTAAAAGGTAGTAATAGCAATATAGACATCAAAGAGAATCTCAAGAGAGCTAATAAAAATAGCTTCATTCAAAGGAAGAGATGGATAATGAGTGGTTGCACTAGTAATTCTTGTAATGATAATGTAAAGAAGTTGAAGAAGTCAATTGCAAATGGATGCATGAGCCTTGGCATTAGATAAGACAAAGGACATTAGGTTCTTAAGGATGTTTCTCAAGGGCATAATGAAATTTAGTTAGGAACAATGTAAGGTCCTAACATTCAATTTCTTTAGGAATCTCCTCTTCTTGATCACCTTGGTGGTCATATTTAGCACCAAAAGCATTCCAAATTGCCTTGCTCATAAGCTAGACAAAATGTAAACCTTGAAAGGACACATTAGTTAGTTAGATAAAGAGAAAATTGAAAGATGGTTGTTATATTCAATTCACTACACATGCAATACACATGATCACATAAAAAATAATGTGGTAGGGAGAAATTCCCTATGTTTTATAGACTTAGGTGCTTAGACTACATGTGAATCAAAGGAGTTAGGTGTTCCACACTTGAGGTTTGTGAGATGTTAGAAGTTCCTTAGAACACAAGTATCTATAAAGCAAAATGATCATATTCACATGTTAGGCACACACTATTTGAACATACATTCATTGAATTCTCTTCAAATTAGTTGGGCACATTGCTATGTGAATTTGGATGAGCTACCATGCATACTAGGAATTGTTGGGTGCACTTTTTGGATGCAAACTATTGAGGGGAAATTCAATATGGAGGAAAAGGGATTATGGGGCTTATTCAAAGTTAGAAATATGGAGAATTGGGTCCACTTAGGCTTAGAGGCATTCGGAAGTGCAAAACAAGTCTCATATAAATAGGAGATGCTTTAAAGATGCTAAGGTATCGACTAACAATTAGTTGATTATTTATGAAAACTATAAAGGAAATGCATGATTGTGTTATGTTAGGATATTTACAAACTTAGGAGTTAGTTAAATTCAACATGGTCTAATATGTCTATTAGCTAAAAGTGTGTTTCTTAGTGTCTTTCGTTAGTACGGATTAGTTGCATTGTAATCTGATGGTCACTATGTATTCTATGCTAATGATTATTGATCGACTTAACAATTGATTGGTGCATGATTATGAGAACTCTCTTATGTAAAGTATTTTATTTTGCATTAAGAAATCACCTCAAGTGGCTATGTATTTTTTTTTGCATTAATAAAATTGTGTCAAGTTGTCGTGTATTTTTTCACTTTTATAGGATTTTAACTACATTAAAATACCGCTTATATCAACTTTGATATGGTTATGTGAGTGATTATTGAAGATGTTTCCAAACATATGAAGTTAGGAGTTGGAAAACTTGGTTGAATTGCATTGGCCTAGTGAGATCAAGAAGAATTATATGTAGGAGTCAAGTTTATTATTGCTTCAACCCTTGAATTGTGCAAGTCTATTATATGAAAAATACAAGACAATATTACCTTAAAATCATTGTAATCCATTGTTATATATCTATAACATTCATCATATAATAAATCTATACATGCTTTTTATAGTCTTTTTATTAGATGATTATTCTGTTTTTTTGAATTACATTGTATGGGCTAAATATTGAATAGTTAATTAAAATTGTAGTTGAAAATAAAGTCATTAATAATATTTAAAAATAATATTTTATTGTAATAAGTGTAAGTTACGAAATAACCCTAAGATAGACCAAAATTAAAATAAAATGAGTACCTTATTAGTTATTATCCAAAATTATAAAATAATGTTAATTAAAACTCAATGGTGCAAAAATATTGATATATACTGCATGTTCATAATGATCACCTTTAATAATCAGCGTCTTTGATTGTTACACCATCGACCTATTAACATAACATTACTCTCACCATATCGACCAATCTCTTTCTTTTTTTTTAATAATCACCCTCGTTGATGTTACACCATTGACCAACTAGCATAACATTACTCTCACAAATTCTACAATCTCTTTCATTTTCTTCAACAAATCTCAGCTTTGATCTAGCAACCCCTCCAACTAGCATAACATTAGTCTCACCAGATCTACCAATCTCTCTCATTTTCTTCAGCAAATCTTAGCTTTGATCTAGCAACCCGTCTAGGGATGCCTTTTCCATCTGTACTAATATGAAATTTGTAAAAATCTTAACTTCAAGGATGCCTTTTCCATCCTACGATACTACTGCTGCTGCAGCCTTTTCCTGTTTAGTTACTATTTGTGCAGCATCTCGTGTTGCCTATGCTTCTGCTATCGCTGCCTCCTTCCTTCCTTTTTTTTCCAACTGTTCGATGCAAATTTTGTCCTCTTCTTTCTTCCTTTGTGTCGACGACTTCTCTATCTCCGCGATGTCTGGGGCATGCCACTCCTACGGCCATGTCTCTAGGATGTTAAATATGACATTGTCTATGGCTACAAAGGGTAGCTTCCTTCATTGTTTGGTCGGGTCCTTGTGCGCTCTGATTTATATGCTATGGATGTCTGGTTTAAATTCTGCAAAACTTCGCAGGTTGTTGTATAAAGTGGGTGACAACTGCAGCTTACGGTTGATCCTGATTCTGAGGTTCATCTCCATGAACACCCAGAATACTTTACTATCGCATATCCTATTGACATCCTTTGTGTCTCAGAGCAAAGTGTACTTTGTGACCTCTAGGAGATCCCTGTCAATTGTGGGGAATTAACTATCTTTTGGCAATTCCCCTACCACGAGCACTATGGATAGCAAAAGCCATACATAGTGGAACATTTTTCCCTGTTCCTGAGCTTCGTGACAATTTTCCAAAATCTCCTTGCAGAGGAACTCAGACCAGTTAAATTGGACCCCCTCTATGCACTGTTCAGTAAGTGCTACCACCAGTGTGGGTACCTCGTCCGCATGACACTTGTGTTGTGTGTGGAGCATGATTTTTCAGAGGTCTTTGTTTCAGCCGGATGTATACCCCAGGAAGTTTGTACAACCTTCCATGCTAGGGGGTGTGGGAGGGACTTATGCCCCCCGGCTGGGCGGGTTTGGGGACTAGTGGTCCCCCGATAGGGGTTCGGGGGTAGTGCCCCCGAAGCTAAAAACAGATGTAAAATTGCCTTGTAAAAGAATAGTAATTTCTAGTCAATCTGGGCCATTCATTAGGTGGACAATCTGATGGTAGAACTTATGTTTAGTTTAGGCTTTTTTGCCCTAGAAGGAAACCCCTCTCTTTGTATGAGGGAATTGTATTTGAGGTTGTGTAATAGATGTGTATTCTCTAAGAGAGAAGCAGATAGGTGAGACTGTGAGAGAAAACAGAGGATATTACAGCAAATCTGCTATAGGTTGTGTCTCTTCATTTTGCTGGATAATAGAAAGGAAGGACTGGCTATTTAGGGTGGACATAGCCCAAACTGGGTGAACCGCGTATATCTGTGTCTCTCTTGTTTTATGAATTTTCTGTGTTTATATTTCTGCAATATTTTATGTGTTCCATTGCTCCATAATATATAATTTTATAACAACTGGTATCAGAGCTGAAGGTCTATTTTGCTGATAAACTCACAGGAAAGAAGGGTTCTTCATTCGATTGGGAGCAATGGTGGAAGGTGGTAAGTTTAGGGTTGAGAAATTTAATGGCCAAAACTTCTTGCTGTGGAAGATGAAGATGGAAGATTATCTGTATCAGAAAGACCTATACCTACCATTGGGCGAAAAAGTAAATATGCCTACGAGTATGACAAATGAATAATGGAACCTTCTTGATAGAAAGGCACTCGGAACAATATGGTTATGCCTCACTGCATTGGTTTCCTTCAATATTTCGAAGGAAATAATGACAGAGGGTTTGATTAAGGTGTTGGAGAAACTATATGAAAAACCCTTGGCCTCAAACAAGGTATTTCTTATGAAACGGTTATTTAATATGAAGATGTCGGAAGGTGGATCTATCGCAAACCATTTAAATGATTTTAATATTGTTACAAGTCAGTTATTTTTTGTAGGGGTAAACTTTGATGATGAAGTTAGAGGTATGTTATGCTTGTGCTCATTACCAGAAAGTTGGAATGGTTTAGTAATGGCCATTAGTAACTCTGTGTCTAGATCTAGTACTTTAACGTTTGATGATGTTGTCGGTGCTATCCTTAGAGAGGAAATGCGATGGAAAAGCTTCGGTGAGACACCGAGTAATGCTTTGAGTGCAAAGTCTAGGGGAAGAAAAATGGAAAGAGGAAGGAGCTCAGGATATCGCAGTAAATCAAGGAAAGGCAGATCAAGGTCTAGATCGTGGATAGTGTGCTGGAAATGCGGAAAGAAAGGACACCTCAAGAAAGATTGTAGATCTTAGAAGGGAAAAGAAGGAGATGCATAGCAAGAAAACAATCATGAAGCAAATGTGACAAGTGAGGTGTTACAAGAAGCTTTGATTCTTTCTTTCTAAAATATTACTGATTCCTGGGTGGTAGATTCAAGGGCCTCATTCCATGCCACACCTGATAAGAAATACTTTCATGACTATGTTCAAGGAGATTTTGGACAAGTTCGTTTGGGTGATGATAAGCCCTATAAAATTGTTGGAATGGGTAAGGTTCTTTTAAAATAGCAGAATGGAAACCAATGGCTGCTAAAGAAGGTAAGGCATGTTCCAGATCTAAAGAAAAATCTGATTTCAATAGGGCAGTTAGGCGGTGAAGGTTGTGTGACAACTTTCACAGATAAAGCTTGGAAGGTCACCAAAGGAGCCCTAGTAATAGCAAAAGGTGAAAAGGTTGGTAAATTGTATTTATGCAATGGTATTTCTAACTCTGTTAATGCTTTAACTTCCAAATGAGCAGATGCAACATTATGGCATCATAGGCTCAGACACATCAGTGAAAAGGGGATGAAGATTCTTCACTCAAGGAATTTGTTGCCGGGTTTGAAGAATGTTGATTTGAACTTCTATGAGAATTGCATTTATGGAAAACAGAAGAGAGTCATATTTCTTAGAGTTGGGAAAGAAAAGAAGAGCGAAAAATTAGAGCTTGTGCATACAGATGTATGGAGACCTGCTCAGGTATCATCTCTCGATGGCTCTTGTTATTATGTTACTTTTATTGATGATGCAACTAGAAAAACTTGGATTTATTGTATTAAGAATAAATCTGATGTATTTGATATTTTCAAGAAATGGAAAGCTTTGGTTAAGATTGAGACATGAAAGAAATTGAAGTGTCTTAGATCAGATAATGGAGGTGAATATTGCAGTAAAGAGTTTGATAGGTACTGTTCAGAGCATGGAATTTGTAGAGAGAAGACAATTCCAAGAACACCACAAGAAAATGGTGTGTCAAAAAGGATGAAAAGAACAATCATGGAGCGTGCAAGGTGCATGAGATTGCATGTAGGATTTCTTTTACAGTTTTGGGCAGATGCTGTAGATACTGTTGTTTATCTAATAAACAGAGGGCCTTCAAGTTCCTTGGATGGTGGTGTTCCAGAGGAAGCATGGATAGGTAAAAAGGTAAATTACTCTTTTTTAAAGTGTTTTGGTTGTGAGGCATTTTTCCATATTGATAAAGAAAATAGAACAAAGCTTGAGGCAAAGTCAAAAAAATGTACCTTAATTGGATATGGTGTTAATGATTTTGGTTACCGTTTATATGATTACGAAAATCACAAAATCATTAGGAGAAGAGATGTAATATTCAATGAAAAGGTCTTTTATAAGAATCAGTTGCAGGAAAAGAAACAAGAAAAAGAAAACAAGGAATACGCAATCCTTAATGAAATCACTGAAAAAGTAAAGGTGCTTGCAAATAATAATAATTAACAATGAAAACAACAACAACCACCACAATAGTAACAGGCACCCAAAACACCTGAAAGTGATGTTAGAAGAGCTACCAGGATAAGTAGACCCCCTGAATGATACTCTCCTTCATTATATTATTTATTGTTGACTGATTCCGGTGAACCTGAATGTTATGAAGAAGCAATGCAGGTTGAAATCAGGAAGAAGTGGGAGGTAGCCATGGAAGAAGAGATATATATGCAGCAGCCACAAGAATATGAGGTGAAAGGGAAGGAGAAAAGAGTGTGCAGGTTGAAGAAGAGCTTATATGGCTTAAAATAGGCTCCAAGGAAGTGGTATCTAAAATTTGACAAGTTTATGTTCGAACAAGGTTATACTAGATGTCACTCTGATCATTGTGTTTATCTAAAAAAGCAAAATGATGGAAACTATATTATATTGTTATTGTATTTAGATGAAATGCTTGTTGCAGGGTCTAACATGCAGGAAATAAATGTGCTCAAGAGAAAATTGGAAAATTTCTTTGCAATGAAGGATTTGGGAGCTACAAAACAAATCCTTGGTATGAGAATCACTAGAGACAGGGAAAATCGCAAATTAACATTGTCTCAGAATGAGTACATACAAAAGGTGTTGAAAATATTTAATATGCACAATGAAAAACTAGTTAGTACACCTTTTGCTAGCCATTTCAAACTTAGTAAGGAAATGTGCCCAAAGACCCAAGAAGACATGGATTATATGTCTAAAGTTCCATATGCATCAGTAGTTGGAAGCTTAATGTATGCAATGATTTGCACAAGGCTTGATATTGCACATGTTGTGGGAGTTGTAAGTAGGTACATGAACAATTCAGGAAAGGAACATTGGATGGTAGTGAAGTGGATTCTCAGATATTTGAAAGGTACCACAAATCAAGTATTATCCTTTGGTGGTTCAAACATTTCTCTACAGGGATATGTTGATGCTGATATGGTAGGTGATAGAGATAACAGGAGGAGCACTACAGGATATGTATTTACTGTTGGTGGAATAGCTACCAGTTGGGTCTCGAAAATCCAAAGTGTTGTTGCATTTTCAACAACAGAAGCAGAGTATGTTGCTGCTACAGAGGCTAGTAAAGAAATGATTTTGTTACAAAAGTTTATGGGTGAATTGGGTAAGGAGCATGATATGGGCACGTTATACAGTGATAGACAAAGTGCCATTAATCTTGCAAAGAACTCAACATTTCATTTCAGGACTAAACACATACAGCTCAAGTACCATTTCATATGATCAGTGTTAGAAGATGGAGAGTTGAAGCTGCAAAAGATGCACAGTAGCCAGAATCTTGCAAATATGCTAACAAAAGTTGTAACCAGGGAGAAACTGAGAATATTCTCAGTTTCAATTGGTCTTCAAGGATGATGATGAAGATGAGAAACAACCAGGTCCAAAGAGGAGTCATTGTCTAGTAAATGAAGCAGCAGTGGAGTTGCTACAATCATTCTCCAAGTGGGAGATTGTTGTGTGTGGAGCATGATTATCCAAAGGTCTTTGTTTCAGCTGGATGTATAGCCCAGGAAGTTTGTACACCCCTCCACGCTGGGGGGTGTGGGGGGGACTTGTCCCCCCCATGGGGCTCCGGGGGGGGCAATCCCCCCTAGCTAGGGGGTCCAGGGGCCAGCGGTCCCCCGACGAGGGCCCCCGAAGCTAAAAACAGATGTAAAATTGCTTTGTAAAAGTATAGTAATTTCTAGTCGATTTGGGCCATTCATTAGATGGATGATCTGATGGTAGAACTTATGTTTAGTTTGGGGATTTTTTCCCTAGAAGGCAACCCCTCTCTTTGTATGAGGGCATTGTATTTGAGGCTATGTAATAGATGTGTATTCTCTGAGCGAGAAGCAGAGAGGTGAGACTGTGAGAGAAAACAAAGGATATTATAACAGATCTGCTGTAGGTTGTGTCTCTTCATTTTACTGGATAATAAAAAGGAAGGACTAGCTGTTCTGGGTGGACGTAGCCCAAAATGGGTGAACCACGTATATCTGTGTCTCTCTTGTTTTATGCATTTTCTGTGTTTATATTTCTACAATATTTTATGTGTTCCATTGTTCCATAATATATAATTTTATAACAAATTGTGCATAACCTTATCGACAAGTATTTGGGTCGTTGCTCTCACTACTTTATCATTGATGCTGGATATGGTGTAGCCCCTTTTCTTCTTCGCTAGCTTGTACTTCTTGTTCATAGCCTCCATGATGGCCAAGTCACTACTCTTCCCTTCCAAGATATCCGTGGGGTCCTCTCCTTTTCTTGGGAGCCAGGAGATGTGGTGAATCAAGTTTGTCGTGATGGGGATGGGATCCTCTAGCCACAAACACCCATCATGCACTAGGCAGAGCAACTACCTGATGACGAAATCTGTTATTGGGGTGAGATGGAAATGCAACACCCAAAGTAGTTTAAGTAGCTTGACCTTTTCCACCCCGTGCAACCACTTCCATGGATCTAACTCTGTAACCCCCCCCCCCCCCCCCTTTGGTGTTCTGCTTGGGCTTCATGATGTGTGAAGTCTCAAGGTGAGGGAACCGTTCATGGTCAATGAGGTACCAATATTTGAATTTTAAGCTTGGCACCTGTCCCAAGTACGTGCCCTAAAAAATAATGCTGTCTGGAAGGAGTGGGGTCTGGAGTGAGCTCTTGGTCTCATCAAGGTCCTTGGGAACTTTAGCCTTCCCTTTCCGTAGGGGGACATAGGCGGGCATCTTTGTTGGGGGGTGCATAGGCTCAGATTCCTCCTCCATGCCTTCTTCCTTGTCCTCTTCAATAATTAGGTCCTCTAGGTCTTCTTCTTCTTCATCGGTCTCTATGGTGACGACTTCCCTTTTTCCTCCATTCACAACTTGGTGCATAGTGGGTTTTGTGGGGACAGATATGAGAACCATCGCTTGTTTTTCCTTTTTAGGTCTTGGTGTCTGCGGTGATTTGGGGATTTCTACCACAATCCCGGCACCTTCCAGAGCATCCCCCATAGTCAAGGCCTACACGGCCCCTTCAATGATTAATTTAGTTATTTCCATAACTTCCTCAGTTGCTTCCATTGTGTCTGTGTAGAAGTCTATCACTCACATACTTAGATGCTTAATCAACGCTTGGCATAAAACAAACAGGGCTCTGCTCAATCGCTCGATTCGCAAATGACCAAGTTTTGTTTGTTGGGTAGCCCCTTATAATTTATTATGCTTTTTGAACTTGTATTCGGCCATTCCTCCTAAATCCAGTTCATTAATTCTCCCTTGGCAACAAATTTTCCCAAATATTGCCCATAAATCATGTATTAAATGCTTGTTGTATGCTCCATTTGGTCTCAAGTCGAGCATCCCATCATGAATAGTGACTTCAATGGTCACTTTTTGGCTAACCTGCACCGCAACGCAACCCCTCATGCGTGGCCACAGACCTTGTGACTCTTTGCTTCTACATGTAGCTCCAACATCGTAGCTCCTGGGAAGAGTAGATTATAGTCCCGCGCTTCCTTTCAAATTCCTGGAGCGCTAAGCCTGTACTTCCCTGAGGTGCTTGCACCACCTATGTAACGTTTCATCCTGTTGTCCATCATGTTTCTTAGGAAATACCCAACTTTCATTGTTACAGGCTGCATGATGCACTTTATCATCTGCAACGCGCTACCCTGGTTGATTCACTTAGTAATATGCGGTCCACGCCAAGGGATCAGACTGATCAATTTGTGACGATAATCCTCAAACCTGTTTTTGTGATCATGCGCATATTACCTTATCACCTTAGTCTTTTTACTGAGAAAATCTTCCTTTATCTCATCCTCTAGCTTCTTGACTTCCACATCCACCAAAGCGCTTTTCTTCCTTAATTGTACCCTTTCTTCTTTAAGTGCTTTGAGCCTAGAATTTCCCGGTTGGATTTCTTCTTCCAAGGTTCCGCGAACCCTCATATCTACCTATGCTATCATGTCCAGTCTAAGCTTTTCATGTACTATAGGATTTACAATGTTTGCTTGATAGTCTATCCTTGGTGGTGCCTGCACAGGCAGGTTCTTGCATGTGGTCCTATAAGCCCATAGAACCATTGGTATGCGCAGGTCCCAGTAAGTTCGTTTCACATTATGGACCTTGTTCAATGTTTTGTGTACTTTGTTAAAGGCTTCTACGTGGACATCCTTCTGCGCACTTGGTCTTTCCATACTTCATGGTTCCAACTGGAGGGGTCATTCATTCCATTGCCTTACTCACACCTTCTTACTGATTGTGTCTGCTACTGTGAGGATGGTGTGCATTCATGCAGGCTTTGCACCATATGCCTATATCCGCCTGGAAAGGTGGGTGCACGGTTCGGTTCGTCCAACAATCTTGTCTATTAATTGCATAAGAGGCTTCCCAAACCACATGTGCATCATCCTTCTACACTCTTGCTAATCCTCAAAACTTCTTTGGTGCATACCCCACAATCTTGAGGACATAGCTCGTGCTACCCATTTCATAACTTTGAGAAGTTGTTGCTTCGGTACTTCTCTTTCAAATTTGTTCAGGAAGTCATCCACCTCACTTAACTCATCATATGTAGATAGATCTCTTACCTTATTTCTACGCAGCACAACGACCTCATCATCATGTTACATTTGAGCATGGTTACCTCGTGTAACTGGTTCTACCATCACTATATCTCATCATCAAAATTTGATGTGCAGGAGCCTTCATGCTCCCATGAGATTCGGCCATCTGCAGTTGGACTTACCCAGCCTTCTGCCCATGTCGTTATCTTTTCAATGTAGTCCAGATCATCATTGAGGTCATAGTCGCGCATTGGCTCCATGTAGCGTGATCCTTTTGCAGGGTATAATGGTACCACTACACGCTATGACTTTTTCTTAAAGATCATCTTGCACTTCTTTAGATTTATCACTCCATTCACGTCGGTGGCCCAATCTATTCCCAATATCGCGGGGTAGGGATTGTTGTCATCAACAATATCTATTACTTTGAAATCTTCTAGCGCACTTGCTCCTTCAACATCTACTGTGATTCCCTACAATCTCCCCATAGGTAGCATATTTTGTTGGTTCTTCATTCGCAGTTGGATAGGAGACCATTGCAACGCAGGCCTGCCCATGCACTCCCATGTTTGTTTTGGCAAGACATTCGTGTTTGATCCTAGATCCAGAATCACTTGGTCCATCTCATATTCCCCAATCTACACAATCAATCTCATCTCTCTTCTTGTTCACGTCGTGTGCTTCCTGAGCTTCTAAACTATGTGCGGTTCTCCTGGCATGGTGCCAGTGCATCTAGTTATGAATTCTTGCAACCCTTTTACAACCTTACTATTGCGCAACAACTTCATGAATGTCTCTAAGATCATAGTGAGCACTGGTGGGTCCATTTCCAGCTCTAGTCTGTCTTTATTTCCTAAAGTGGAGGCATCAGCGAAGCTCCTCTTCACCTCCATGAAAGTCTCCTTAGTGTGCTCCATATCAAATTTTGGTTCCTTCGTTGGAGCCTTTTGAACCTAGGTACTTTCTTCAGGTTGCTTTATTTTGTCATCTCCTATTGTAATTCCACTCTAGAGCACGATATTTAAATTAGGGTCTTCCTCATGCAGATCAAACCTCATCATTTGCAGGTTTTGAGTCGGGGGAGGTTCGAGTGCTCCTTTATCGCGCAACCTTGCTATCAGTGTGGGACAGTTCTCTATCTCATGATCAAACAATGTACAATACAAGCATGATGGTCACGTTGGATTCGTAAAATTGTGGGCATAGTGCCTTGGATTTCTGAAATTGTAGCATATTAGCTATCCACGACCTTTTCTTGGTCTCCCTCCACCTTAGCCTCATCCATGCCCTTGAAATCCGATGCACGCCATTCCTGAATTTTGATCGAGGGGCCATGTTTTGGCCTGAACTCTGTAGGTAGGAGTCCGATCCATCATCAGTTCATAAATTCTACACGGGCGCTCATCATGTCCTACTGACCTTCAGAAATTACAAAACAACTACTGTGAATTTTGTGTATACTTCTGTAATAGAGGGCAATTATCTTGATCCAAATTGGATCTTAGATAAACCTCTAAGTATAAAAGACTTCATATAAGAGGTAAAAAGTGTTAAATGGCACAAATCCTTTGTAAATGTCACATCAGAAAGGGTCCAAAGGGAGGACTTAATCGTAGGCCTTATGAATCCCCAATTGTGATCTCTAACATATCACATCGCAGGTAGGCCACCATGCAATATCAAAACCCACACGAGTAGATAGAGTGATTGTGATGAAGTGGATCAGTGATTAGATATACACACACACACACACACACATATATATAGATATGTGTATCGCATCAGAGCAGTCCATGGGATTTTGTATAGGCCTCGGGCCATTGCGATTGTGATATGCGATGGGGTCGATAGTGATATGCGATGCACCGATATCAGCGATTGGCAATCGATTGATCCCCAATATAAAGGGTCGTTGACATATGCGATTATGATTTGCGATCATGGCACGAACCTGATAGGTTTATAAGCGTGATTTCATATCATTTGAAATTCAGATTTACGAGATTTCTTTGTATTTTCCAGTGTATTAGGGTTTTTGCCATATGCAATGCGATTGTGATATGTGATAGAATGATGGACCCAAGAGGATTATAGGGGAAGTTCTATATTATTTGAGTTCTAGTAAAATTCTCCATGATGTGTTTTTTATTGGTTTGCTTGTGTATTCTGTTTTGTGGCTATTTTCAGGATTTCGACATAGGAAGGCCAAAAGACTAGGTTTCCTGTGCCTGCCGGTTAATTCCCATTGGAAAGAGTCTCCCACACCTATGCCACACTATAAGAAGGTGTTTTGTAACATGAATGCATTATAGAAGACACAGAGCCAGTGAGCCGGAGGGCCAAGTGCAGAGCCGCAGAGCCACAGAGCCAGTGAGCCAAAGGGCCAGTCGAGGAGACGCACAGAGGAATGTTTCCTCATGATTGCACATAAAGAAATGGATAGGAAGCCACAGAGCTGGAGGGATGCCTCACAAAAGCCAGAGAGCACAATTGAAAGAGAAGGTTTTGGAGTTGCTTGCAGGTCGAGCGAAACTAGAAGCTTGTGAAAGCTGAGAAGCCACCAGAGATTGGGGTGATGGCAAAGGAGTGATTTCCTAGAGAGCTGAGTGTAGCAGAGTAAGAGTGAGAGTGAGAGCTAGAGTCGAGAGTTAGAGCCAGAGTGAGAGCCAGAGCCGAGAGCCAGAGCTAAGAGCCGAGAGCCAGAGCCAAGAGCCGAGAGCCAGTGAGCCAAACAGCTAGGGATAAAAATGGTATTCTAAGCCCAATGGTTCAGTCATAACCTATCGAAGTTGAGTGTGGAACTTGTAAAACAATTCAGCCATAATCCCAAAGAGTCTAATAAAATCTTTTAGAGCTCAAGGAGACGTAGGCCAAGAGGTTTGGGTGAAATCCATATTATATTGCTGTTATGTGTGATTGCTTATTGTTGCATTGTATTTGCTATTATATGTTTTATATCAATAAAGCAAATCAACTTAAGGCATTTGGTTAGTTAAAGGAAAAAAAAAGCATACACCTATTTCAAGTTCTTACTTTTGCAAATTATCACTCATAAGCATAGATCTTGGGAATATAAGCTTTAGAGAGGGAGAGGTTCTTGTAATGACAAAAATCCTTTAGGCCTCCATTTCAGATTATATCTGTAGCATGCTTTCCTCATATCTAATAAATCACACGCCATAGTGCAAGCGCCATGCTTGGTCCTACTTGTGCTTCCGATCTTAGTGGTATTGGCCCTCCTCCCGCAAGTTAATTCACGAACACTGGGCAGTGGTCATTGTCTTGCCCCTGGCCCTTGTAATTTACGTAGCATACCTCATCGCACATCTCTGGGTGGGTTGTCCTGTCTTATTTCAAACTCTACATCTCTAGGCACAAGTTTTTCAACTGCGTGTGAATATGCTAAACTCCCAGGTTAGGATCTTGTATCGGGGTCTCGTGCAATCTCATCACGACCTCCAAGGCTTCGGCCTGAGTGGTTAGCCTTTGTTGTGACAATGTGTTGTGTTGATGCAACATTAATGATGCTGCAAACCATTCACGGTGTTGTCCATCTGTTAATGTCATGTTTGCTTTGCGAATTGTGCATGTAAGTCTTTGATCCAACTCACACAGGGTCACACTCAATAGCATTTTTATTTCCTTGAACCCAATGATTGACTATGCCTCTGACTTTGGCCTGTTAAATTCTTTGTTTAGCACAGCTTGGATATTCGCGATCCCCACATTTGGATTATCATTGGAATGCTTAATGTACTAGGTTAGCATCCGATCCTACAGAGCGCTAACCAATGTTTCCTTCTTTATATTTTCATCCATGACACCCTATGCTTCGCATACAACTTTTATCATGAACCAAAACTAGTTCAGATATTCATTCCTTACTCCCTTGAACACTGGTTTCTTTATCGCACTTGCCATACTGCTTCGCGATGATGGCGGATGTGGTATGGGAAAAGACATGGGTGAAGACAGTGAAACTAGTGATGGTGTGGGTGGGGGTGGTATGCGTGAATTCTCTATCTTATCAGATTGGTTGCACTTCTTGGCGAAAGCTTCACAAGCTCTTCTTCGCCCCCTCGCGGAGGTGAAATCAAGGCGCTAGTTTCTAGTTCTATGCTACCTTCATTTTTATAGATTCTCCCACTTCGTGTAGCTCCAAACATCAATTTATTCGCAAAACCTTCTTTTCACACAGTAGTATTTTAATCCAAGTGTTCAAAGATTTAACGTACTTACCTCATGATCCCTTGAGGAAGCGTCGTTCTGCCTCACTATAACTGACTGAAGTATCTACCGCGAATTCAGTGATGAATCCTCCTATGATTTGATCAAGCTAGTGATCGATAGTGTGCATGATCTTATCTTTTGATGCTTCTAGTATGTGCACAAATTCTGGAGTCCACACAATAGGTTTGTCGAGTTTACACCTTGCTTGGCTATCTACTAGCTTTGCAATCCACTCATACAACTCAGTGGGAAATGATGCAAAGAAAATTTCATGGATCTTTGTATATATGTATCAGTCTAACCACTCTTCCTTTGATAGTCGTCGATTCCTATTTTCTTGCATCGCGAACTCGTGATTCTTCTTGTCCAACCAATCTTCAATTCCTTTCTTTGTCAGATTCTAGTGATATGACATCAAACATCTCTATGCAAATCTCGGTCTCGAAAATAGAACCATTTGTTGTCTTATTGGGGCCTGACCTAGGTTCAAAGTCAATTAGCCAAACAAATCCCAGTACTACTGGCCCTTTTGGCAATAGTTTGCGGAGCACAGACTAAGGTCTCACTCGAAGTAGTATGGGAGGGTACTAGAACCAAGTTTTCGCACCCTTGACATGTTTGAGAGGTTTGACTAGTCCCACTATTTGTCCCTGTGCATAGGTCACTCCACGCACTTCCTTGTCCCTTACACCCTGATACACTACCTTCGTGCAGCCCTAACCTGGGATTGTGGAGCTTCCACATTGCTAGAGCCATGCTTTGTGTTATTAACCGCGATCTTACTTATCTTCCTATTCTATTTAATTATCTTGCCGTACTTGGATGTCTTATGTTATAATTATTTATACAAAACATTCAAATAAGTTTACACAACATATAAACAATATACTTCGTAAATTATACCCAATCATATATTAAGACAGAAAAATATGCACAGAAATATGGTAAACTTTCTCTTTGTTGATTCCTCTAATGGTTACAGACTCGACTGTGGGGGTCCATTCACTCTGCTGCGGACTACTAGGCTCTTGTGCAATCATCTGCAGAGCCTTTCCCTACTCTATGACCCAAACAACTCACTTTACATTGCTCCTCAATCCCTTAGACTTCTCTTACTCTTCTATTCTATCTTCTCTATTCCTTCTTATACACTTAGAGCCTCACTCCATTTATACAATCCCATGGTCCGCAGACCATGGGTAGGTCTATCCAGCCAAAATTACATTACAAAAACTAGGGTGTATAACCCTGTGACTCTACTATAATTTTTCCGCCTCGCGCCCGCAATTCATGGAGATTTAAAAAAAATATTCAGTCAAAACTTGGGCTTTAAGCCCAAAAACCTGCCTTAGGGGGATTCCATGCCCAACACTTTTCATTTCTAGAAGTTTCATGGAGTTTTGGGTAGCGGCTTGAGTCTTGGCCTTGAAAACGTGGCACATAAACTAGGGTCGCAGGCTCAAAACTACCTAGAAAATTCCCTAGTTGCAGGAATGCCCTTGTTGTGGGAGCAATTAGAGGGTCCTATTTGCATGAATTACCATGTCATGGGAGAGACTAAGGCTTTAATGTATTAAAATGTTAAGTTGTCTCAGGGGTTGATCACCTTGAAGGGTTGGATGGTTCCTGAGGGTTCTGTAGCATGTGTATAAGGTTATATTGGTTGTGTTGTATCGGTTCCACTTACTTAACTGCACTTAGGGAGTTGAATCATATCGTAGTAACTCTTAATCAAATTTTTATCTCGGTGGACTAGTTATCTTAGGTAAATGTGCGAGGAGGGCGTTACATCACCCATTACCAAGGATAACCAATCCTTTGCCCATTATTTTGACTGATGCATTTAATACAAGAGGGACAATGCCATATTTGACCTTATCTATAGAGATAAATATTATTTTATCTCCTATCAAATGGTGAGAATATCCATTGTCTATATACCATTAACTTCCTTCATTTTGAACACATAAAGCTATACTACATTCCTCTTGATCCTTTTTCATCCTTTTAAATATCTTCTTTGTTCTTTGTTTTCCATTTCTGATGACATCTCCTTTTTTGCTTTTGGTGTAGGGGTCTCAATGTACCACTTCTACAACCTTGATATTTATTTCCAAGGTTATTGCATTTGTAACATCCAATGCAATCCAATAAGGGAGAAGAATAATTAATTTCTCTAATGCCACTTTCATACATAATTATGGGTTTGCAACTTAAATAGTTATTCATGGAAGCTTTGAAATCTTTCTTCTTGTATGGTCTTTTCTGGCATAATATATACTATCAATTTCTTTATGACCAAACTTATGAAAAACAAAACAATATCCAATAAAGAAATTTGAGTACCCTTCTATGAAGGGTCTTATCGGGTGAGTTGGTCCTTTTGAGGAAGATGGATTGCTTGGTTTCTTACTTGAGGGAATTCACACTTCTGTTACTTTCCTGTTCCATGTCTAATCGTGAGGTTGATATGGTTATTTCATTTTTGGTCCTTGCTTTTGTTTTTTTCATGCTTTCTTTGATGGGCCTATTGATTTCCTTAACATAGCTCTTCGTTTATTCCATGCACATTGTTGAGCTTGACTCTCCCATGAAAATTTCATCATAGCCAAGACCTATTTTATTGAGAGGAGATCATTGTTTACTGAGAAAGCTATTTAATAATTTAGTGCTATTATAAAAATTTAGATATAGATTTATCTTATCATTGTCTTTTTCTAGATCATTTCTCAAAGAAACAATCTTAGCTTCCAATTCCTCACAATGATCTTCTCTTTATTTCTACTACATTTTCATTACCTCCTCCACTCTTTTGGCTTGTTCTACTTAATTTTTAGGGATGAAAACCATTTTATATGTCACATTAAATTTATTATGATTCTCTTGGAATTGCTATGATAAATTTTGTATTTCGTTTGTTACTCTAATCTCTTTATCTCTTCTAAAGCATGGATAAGTTTCCTTCTAGAAAGTACATTCTCATTAATATCTTCTTATGTATTAGATCTCTCTAGCTTAGTGTATTGAGCCTCAATGGTCATGAGTATAGATTTGTTTATGTGATTTTCAAATGCATATCTACCACTATCATCAGATGAGACACATATTTTGTTTTTGTGCTCATAAGGCTTTATTTTGTATTCGTGTTCTTCTCTATCAATATCTAAAATCAATATCAACTATTCTTCTACAATCAATTCAACAAAATAGTAACTTACCTATTATAATTCTTTAATATATAATACATCATATCTTTATTTCTCATCATCTTCTTTTTTATCATCTACTACATATCCTTTCCTCTCCTTTTGATTTTTTTCATGATCATGGCTATATTCCTTGTTATTTGGACATTCAAAAGCATAATGATCTATTCTTCCACATGTTAATCATTTTAAAAGTGGCTTACCTTTGTCTGATCCTTTTACGAGTCCTCTCATGAATTGGATTTTTTATTTATTTAATTCAACACTTGAGGAGTTAGGATATTTAATATTTCTTGAATATTTGAGTACTATGATTTCCTTCTGGGATGAATTATCTATATTGGTTTCATATGTAGTGCGCATGTCATCACCCTCATAAATACATTGTAATTTATCCAACATTTATTTTGTAGTATCAGAAAGAATCACCTTATTTGAATATGATTTGAATAGTCTATTCAATATTTCCTCCATTTATTTTGAGTTATACTTATTGTTCTTCCATCCATCCTCTACATATTATCATAAATATAGGTCTCGATCTAACAAAAAATACTTCATTACTTCCTTCTAGATTGAAAAACTTTATCCATTAACTAATGGTGGTTCGTTTGGAGAAAATCTATCCTAATTAACCATGCTCCCCTATGGTCTACCTTCCAGTGGTTAAATTGTTCTTGAAAGAACCTACTCTGATACCAATTGTGGGAAAGATGATAATACTTAGAGGGGCGGGGGGGGGGGGGTGGGGTGAACCAATATACTGACTAATTTTAACCATTCAAAACACTTCAATGCATGTATACAACTTTAGCAACATCAACAACATAAGAACACATTGGATTTGAATGGAAACTTCTTTTATTATTAAATGATGTTGTAGGAACCAACCTATTATTATATTGATTTATTTTCATCAACAAGAGAGAGGCACCAACCCCATGAAATATTTTACTCACACCATGAGAAATGTAGGAACCAACCTAAAATACTTTACTGAAACCAACCAAAAGGAGGCACTATCCCCTTGAATTGTTTTAATAGAACCATTAGAATGAGACACCAGTACCGTAGGAAATGTAAGAACCAACCTGAAATAATTTACTAACACCAACCATAAGGAGACACCAGTTCACTAAGATATGTAGGTACGAACTTGAGTTGCATGTAATGTCCTTTTTTCATAAAATTTTGAAACTGATATCCATAGGAATTATTTTTTATACAATTTTTTTATTCATTTATGATCTCTTCTCAAGTTCTCCTCCACTTCTACATATCAATCCCTACTCTATAGCTTGAACTCTATATTATCTATAGTCCTTCTATGTTTCTCCTCTATTCTACACTTATATACTTTGATCTCTTGGAGGCCATACTATATTATACTTCGTTACAACTCAAAATTCAAAAAAACATTTCTCCATATCAACCTTAAAATTTTCAAAACATTTAATTGTACTAAGATGTAATAGCTTCGAATGTATTCCTTGAATCTATCCTTTGACCTCTTCCATGATCAAATTTCTCCCACTGACTTCATTTCTCGAGCTTCTTCTGCTCTAAGTCATGCAAAAATTCTTTTCACTTCTTTGTCTTTCTCACTATTGACGCAACCAAACCAGAAAGATGATTGCTCGCTATGTTACAAAATCACCACTATATCAATGACACATTCAATCACCACTATCAATTATAAACTATTCTATTTCATTCATATTTTAAAAAATCAACAGAACATGGTAGGGATGACATTCCATGGAGGATGATCCAAAAAACTTGGAATATTACCTTCATTTCTTCTGCTCTAAATTTGATTCAGATGACCTAGATAAGACTTAAACAAAATACTCCTTGTCTTTTTGCGGGCTTAAATTTAGGTCCATCAGATAATATGATATGACCCTAGTTAAGCAAATATTCCACTAAATTCGTATCTAGGTCGAGTTATATATATGAAATTACTAAACACCTGGATCTTTTATCTACCTAGATTACTTTTAACTCCAACTCTAATGGATTCAATATTATCCCATACAATCAATTAGGAGGACCACAAAATTAAAGTGTGAGCTCTAGATATTTGGGAATCTAGGTATTTTCTTATGGAACACACATTCTTAACTCCCAAATGAAACAAAGGTCATTTACATTTCAAAGTTTCTATATGGAACCATGATAATAGAAAATTGACCAATTTTCCTCACAATTGAATATGGATCTGGGTGTTATTGATTGCAACAAACATTGCTTAGTACCCTGGATATCCAAATGGACAAATATCTTTTACCTCCAAATGGAACCTTTATAGGCTAGAACTTTGGCCAGATCCTTTGTCTTTGCTTGAATCTATATTTAGGGTTCTTTTGACTACCAAGCATTACTTACTCTAAAACAATTGGATGACTATATGACTTTCCAAATCGCTAATTTCACTGCAATTTCCTAATTCTTCACCATTTTACTGAGATCATAAATACAAAGGAAACCTTCGCCAAACTAGTCCCTATCCCAAATTTCAAGACTTCAATGGATACCACATCAAAACTTTGAGAACCAATTAGAACATGCCACATGGTTGTTTTTCCACATCATCTCAATCATTCTCTATTTTTACCATGTGTCTGGGTACTAACCACATGTCATTTTCCACCTGTCCAATTGGCCACATAAAAGTGTTAAAAATGAATGTCATGTGTTCTCACCTCTGTATACCATGTCATCGCCTGAGCAATGTCACTTCCACCCCTTTCGATGTGTGTTGCCACATTGTATGAGGGTCCTCTTGCAATGTTTCATCATGTAAACAACTGGTATCATGGGGGTTCCTTCGTGGTTTTGGTATAGAGCAAGTGTGGAGAGCCAAAACCAATCACATCCTACCATGTCATTAATAGTAAACCATGATGGTTTCCATTGTGAGGGTAACCTCCTGTTATCTTTCAGATGGGCCTCGGTGCCATCCTATTATCGATATGCCAAAATATCCTTATACAAAAATGCTAGACCTTCTTGGAGGGGGAATCTAGATCCAACCCACTTCTCGAGAGGTTACTTTTGTACAACCCCAAATACCTAGATGTCTAGATGCACTGGCGCATCCTGGATGTCTATGAAAATGATATGGATTTATGTGGGAATGAAATGAAAGAAAAAATAAAATAGAAACAAAGATCCACAATGAAAAAGGAACTTAAATTCATTAATATCAAATACTAAAAACTATTTACATGTATAATGGAAATAAACTAGCTCGAGCAATGGTATCTTATCTTTAAGAAGAGATGTTACAACTATGTGCCTTCTGAACTATGTTACAATGAGGCTCAAAGGCTTATTTATTATTGAGAAATACTATAAAACCCTAAAAATCCAAAAACCTAACCCTACTAGATGAAGCACCAAAAGTAGTTGGGTTCCATTGGGTTTAATTGGTACATCAACTTCTCGGGGTCATAACTTTGGCATACGATCTCTATTTGATGCACATGATACATTGTTAGAAATGCCTATTTGAGGACTGCAAATTTCGACTGCAAACCCATTCCATAGGCTAATTGTTTTATTGTTTTAAAAAAAAACATCGTTTAGGTCCTCAAAACAACTCCAAAAGTTTAGGATTTGAAAAACTGCCAAAAATAGTAAACTATGCTACAATTAAAGAAAATGAAAGAAACATTATTGGGGGTCCATGTGGAATAGGTGGGCGGCCACCAATTGTTGGCAATATGATACAAGTATGACTCAAGTGTTGTCCTTGATGGCAACTCACCTAGATGACAGATCACAGTTCAGACTCATAGAATGAAGAAAGAAAGGTATACACAGGTTCACTATATACCAAGTTGCGTATATAAGCAGGTTCACTATATACCAAGTCATATACACACGCAGGTTCACTATATACCAAGTCGTGTATATACACAGGTTCACTATATACCATGTAGTGTATACACGCAGGTTCACTATATATAAAGGTGCATATAATGTACACACACACTTTCATAGAAGGAAAGTCACATACATGTCGGAAAACTAAGTTTTGGTCCGTGGTTTTTGGTCCATGGTATTTTGGTATCTGGTTCGAGGTATTGACCCTAGGTATTGGGTCCAAGGTATTGGTCCTACATGGTTTTGGTCCATGGTATTAAGAAAGGCCTAAAACTATATAAGGAGAAGAAGATCATTAGGCCAAGGGGTAAGTGTGCCAGGATTGAATATCTGATGAAGTGTGAGATCTAGTATGTTGGTTATGGGTTTGTGATGCTTTGCTTGATCTGAATCAAGGATGCACCTATGCAGATGATGATGGATGATGGATCGGGATCATAAGGCTTGTAATGCATTATCATTATGTGGTTTGATCATGTATAGACTAGATCTGAATTACTGACGCATGTTTTATTATATAAATGTTATGATCTTGGTATGACTGTTGTTTGGAATAGCTGCAAAGTTATGAGTAAATATTTGCAGATTTGTATGCAGGTTGGCTTTCATAAAAGCACGTATATATGCTATTTTGGTTCATCATAGTATCGTATACATTGTGAGATATGATATTTGAAGTTGTTGTTGGATCTGGTTGTTTTTGTAGAGTTTTGTGTTTTGCTCTGTGTTCTGGTGACTATGTTTTGTTGACAGGGTTTTAGTGATTCAGTGTTCGGTAATTTAGAAATGAATGATGCATGTGTAGTTCATGGTTTTACTGCAGTGGTGATTGATTTTGTGCTTCAATGTTTTTGATGGGTCTAGTATGAAAATTGGATGAAATGTGGCCTTCATATTATGGTGTTGTGATGAATCAAGAAGGTTGTAGCCTTCAGTAGGCTGGCGCCTAGTACTAGTAAACAAATCAGCTAGTAGAAGATCTAGGGGGTTGTAGCTCCCTTCTAGTAGTAGCTGGAGAACGAGAGGAGGTTGTAGCCTTCTGCAGGTGGGCTCCTGCATACTGGTATGATTCTGCGCCAATACAATATTGTAAATAGGTTTTTCTTATCTTAAAGAAAACAACAGCAGGTGGTTTTTGTCCCGCATTGGGTTTCCACCTTATATCATGGTGTTCATGTGTGCTTCTTATGTGTGATGATATATTCTGTTTTATTGCACCTGTTTACTATTCATGTGGTTAATGAAGTTCCGATGCACTGATTAAATATCAACATATAATGGATTAGCTGAATCATAAGTTTACTGGATATACGCTAGTTTCATTATACACAGTTGCATGTACACGCGGGTTCCCTTAACTGAAGTAGCGTATATGAATCTAAGTATGGAAAAGAAAAATTTAATGATTTGATAATACTTATTCACCCTCCGCCCCCCTCCCCCCGCTCCAAGTATTATTTCCAACAATTGGAATTAGAGCAAGTCCTTGGTAGAAGCTTGATCGCTTGAAGGAGATCTGTAGAACAATTGGAAAGAAGCTAAAGAAGAAAGCGCCTCAGAAGAAGAATACATCTCAGAGGAACTATGAAAATGGGAGAATCAATGGGGAATATGTGGAAGCAGCACTTTAGATTCAGAATCACCTCAGAATGAAGATGAACAAGCAAAAGAACTATCAGGTATGAATTTGTTATCCTCTGGTGATACATTTCTCCATCTATTTGAAGATGATGAAAGTGATAGTGAAACAACTGAATTTTCTCTTATGGGTGAGGAAGAGAGATATCAAATAGAGGTAGAATTTAAAAGGCTTACGAAAAAAATTAAAGATCAACAAGATGTATTGGACGAAAGGGAATGTGTCTCCAAAGAAGAAGCTACCAAAATAAAAGCTTAACTAGAGGAAGGAAACAAGGTAAGGAAGCAATTCAAGGAAAAGGAAGATCAATGTCAGAAGCTACAGGATGAAGTGACATTATTAAGAAATGAGGTAAATGAAAGGAGCACAATAATCAAGAAACACAGAGATAGATCCAGTTACTATGAAAGTCTTGAAGCTAAGATCCTCTTGCTAAAAGAAGATCTTGAAGAATCAAATGAGTAGAATACATAACTACTCCAAGCTCTTCAAAAACAAGAAAATGAAGTTCTTAAATTAAGACATCAGTTGGAAGAAGGAAGAAAAGCTGAAGGAATCATGAAGAAGCAATATCTTGAAAAGGAAGAGCAACATCAGGTTGAGGTAAATATTCTACAAGATAAATTAGAAGAAAAGGATAGGCTCTTATGATTTCAAGATGGTACTAAGATCTTGGATGATATTCTTAGTAGTCAAAGGTCTCCTGCTACCAAAACTGGTCTTGGTTTTCATGAATTTGTTGAGGGTGAATCTAGTTCACAAAGTAATACAAGGAAATCTAATGCAAAATCTGAAATGATCAACAAGGAAATGAGAGGTCAATCCCATCATCAACCAAGGGAAGAAATTATTCAAATAAAATCTTTTACTCCTAACTATGGAAGTGATAGTTGGTTATTTCCTCAAATGAATAACATTGAATGTTATGTATGTCATAATTTTGGACATGTTGTAGCCAAATGCAAAAGAAGAATGGTTCAAGACCATCACATAGAAAGATCATCACGTTCTAGGTACTTTAAGGGATATTGTTTTGCTTGCAATATGTTTGGTCACAAAGCCATTGACTGCTATAGAAGGAATATGAAACATATGAGATGTTATGTATGTAACAAGCTTGGACATATAGCAAGGGAATGCAGGAACAAAGCATAGGCACCATACCAAAAGGAGAAACATCATCACACTTGTAGATATGGAAGAAGAAGGAAGTATAGTTAGAAAGATGTGGCACAACACAATGTACAAACATGTCAGACTTAGAGGGAGCTGAAAGTGTGAAACTTCAGTGTTCTAAATCTCATACACAAGTTTCATGAAGAGAATTCATGTATATACACAAGTTAGACATTGCACAGTCACGTATATGTTAGTTTGAGGAAAAGCAGTGGGAGAGACTCAGGAAAAAGGGTCTGATATGGTTCAATCAACTATTTGCTCTGTTTGATGATAGTTACAATCTACTGATAATGTTTGGAAATATATTGATACTCATAAGATGTTGTTTTTGATCCTCAGAAGTTAACTTGATGCATATCTGATTGTTGATGATGCCTTGATACTTCTTGCTGATATATGCATGATCAAATCTGACAGTGAATAGATGGAGCAGGCTCAGGGGGAGAACATGCTATGATTCTAATAAAGCATTGTTGGCATTATATTTAGAAGTCTTTGGTACCTAATCAATGATGATGATATTTCTGATACATCTTACTATGATATAGTTATGAGTTGCCCATGACAAAATCTCATATAATTCTTGAGGTCACATAGTTGGTGTTCAGATCAGATTTATGGATGATTCTTTGATGATGCATATATGTTTCTTACATGATGATCTTCATAAGGACAAAGAGAAGTACAAAGCTTCATTATTTAGTGATAAGTCACTCATTTCCTTTATGTTGTTGTCATCATACCTCCAAAGATGCATAAATTTCATATGATGTAGTTATGATTTTTATAGTGCTTGGCTCTCACATGGTTAAGAATGGTTATCAAGATATCTTGACAAATGACCATGAGCTTATGGTTTGCTAGATACATATTTCTATGCTAGATACATGGATGATTACTTAAGTTACATACTGACAGATACTATTGGTTGGCCAAGAGAATGGTGTTATTACATATCTCATGAAGACATAGCTATTTGAAGACATGGTTTACTTAGTCACATAATGATGATGAGTTCTTATCTTATGATGATAGGTTGATACTCACATATTATCATGGTTGATGCTTATCAGATGTGGGATGTTCCCTAGTGATGATACATGGTTGATTGTGGAAAGATCATGCAGTTCTAAATGATGATGTGAAAAATCATATGGTGTTTTCTCATATGATATGGTGTGAATGGTTTTGTTACTGATTGGAGATGTTTCATGGAAGGAAATGAAGCAAGTTGATATTGATGAGATCAAGAGGATGAGTTGATACAAACATGCTTTGTCACAGGTTGATGATATCTACACTGACATGGACATAAATAGGTTGCTCGTCTGGATGCTGTTGACAAATGCTTATGGAGTAAATCTTACATGGTGTATGATGGTTGCTGATGACTATCATAGTCTTGTTTAGATTTTTGGCCTATATGTATTGTATATCATTCAAATCAAGAATCATGATGTAATAATTTGTCTTTGTTCATTGTAGTCTTTTGATCATATGATGTAATTTGTACCCCCGCTATGCATGGGAAGGATGATGTAATATTTCAGTCATGTATAAACAATTGGTATATCCCCACTTTGTTGGGTGGATGAGTCAAGTTTAGTATATCCCCACTTGTTTGGGAGAATGAATGTATGTATGATTCATGGTGATAGGAAATTCATACTCACTTAGTTGAGTTGTAGAGTCATGTTATTCTTTCAAAAAATATTTTGTAGACTTTGCATGTGCTCAGGGGGAGCATGGACGGATTGGTAAATCTTGGCATGTACAACGGGGGAGCTCAATCATAGATTTCAACATGTACTCAGGGGGAGTATGGACAACAGAATGTATATCAAGGGAGAAAATATCTTGGTCCGCACTTTGCCCTTGATGTTAGAGGGGGAGAGTGACTTGGTGTGGTTGTTGTCATCAAGTCCAAAGGGGGACATTGTTGGCATTATGATATAGGTATGACTCAAGTGTCGTCCTTGATGGCAAATCACTTAGATGACAAATCATAGTTCAGACTCACAGAATGAAGAAAGAAAGGTATACGCAGGTTCACTATATACTAAGTTGCGTATATACGTAGGTTCACTATATACCAAGTCATGTACACACGCAGGTTCACTATATACCAAGTCGCATATATATGCAGGTTCACTATATAACAAGTAGTGTATACACATAGGTTCACTATATACAAAGGAGCGTATAACGTACACATGCACTTTCACAAAAGGAAAGGCATGTACATGTTGGAAAACTAAGTTTTGGTCCATGGTATTTTGGTATTTGGTCCATGGTATTTGGTCTGAGGTATTGACCCTAGGTATTAGGTCCAAGGTATTGGTCCTACGTGATTTTGGTCCATGGTATTGATAGAGGCCTAAACCTATATAAGGAGAAGAAGATCATTAGGCCAAGGGGTAAGTGTGCAAGGATTGAATATCTAATGAAGTGTGAGATATAGTATGTTGGTTATGGGTTTGTGATGCTTTGCTTGATCTGAACCAAGGATGCACCTATGGGGATGATGATGGATGATGGATCGAGATCATAAGGCTTGGAATGCATTATCATTATTTGGTTTGATCATGGATAGACTAGATCTAAATTATTGATGCATGTTTTATTGTATAAATGTTATGATTTGGGTATGGCTGATGTTTGTAATAGCTGCAAAGTTATGAGTAAATATTTCCAGATCTGTACGTAGGTTGGCTTTCATAAAAGCATGTATACACGCTGTTTTGGTTCATCATAGTATCATATACATTGTGAGATATGATATTTGAAGTTGCATTTGGATCTGGTTGTTGTTGTAGAGTTCTGTGTTTCTCTTTGTGTTCTGGTGACTGTGTTTTGTTGACAGGGTTTCAGTGATTCAGTGTTTGGTGATTCAGAAATGAATGATGCAAGTGTAGTTCATGGTTGCATTATAGTGGTGATTGATTTTGTGCTTCAATGTTGTTGATGGGTCCAGTATGAAAATTGGATGAAATGTGGCCTTCATATTATGGTGTTGTGATGAATCAAGAAGGTTGTAGCTTTCAGTAGGCTGGCGCTGACGTACTAGTAAACGAATTGGCTAGTACAAGAGCTAGGGTGTTATAGCTCCCTTCCAATAGTAGCTAGAGAATGAGAGAAGGTTGTAGCCTTCTGTAGGGGGGTACCTGCATACTGGTATGAGTCTGTGCTAGTACAAGATTGTAAGCAGGTTTTTCTTATCTTAAAGAAAACAACAACATGTGGCTTTTGTTCTGCATTGGGTTTCCACCTTATCTCATGGTGTTCATATGTGTTTCTTATGTGTGATGATTTGTTCTGTTTTACTGCACTTGTTTACTATTCATATGGTTAATGAAGTTCTGATGCACTGATTAAAGATCAACATATAATGGATTAACTGAATCATAAGTTTACTGGATATACAGTAGTTGCATTAAACACAGTTGCATGTACATGCGGGTTCCCTTAACTGAAGTAGCATATATGAATCTAAGTATGGAAATGAAAAATTTAGTCATTTGCTAATATTGATTCACCCCCAACCCTCTTAGTATTATTTCCAACACCAATATCCACCTAGATCAAGGAAGGTTTGGATATCTTGAAAGCACAAGATATCTTAAAAATCTTAGATACATTACTGAGACCTGGATATAAATATAAGATGGAACTTTGACCAGTTGGAACCTTTGTTTGACTTCTTCACTTCAAATTCATTTTTCTCTTGGTTCCTAGGGAATTAAAAAAAATGACATATACTATTGGATAGGTCTTAGAGCAGGTTATTCAACCATACAATCTTCATTCTCATTTGAACTAGGGAGCTAAAGAAGAAATGGCTTCAAAGATGTGACATCCAAATTGCAACCTTGACAACGTGCTATTGATAATGCTTCTTGATTGTAATACCAATGCTAACTAGCATTTAATAATCTACCATGATATTAGACTTTTACATCAATGACACTATAGTTGACATCAATGACAACTTATGCTTAACAAGATGTAGTAGTAGTGGAAATTAAGTTCCAATGATAATAAAATGTAGTAGTAGCAATATAGACATCAAAGATAATCCCAATAGAGCTAATAAAAATAGCTTCATTCAAAGGAAGTCATGGATAATGAGTGGTTTCACTAGTAATTCTAGTAATGATAATGTAAAGTAGTTGAAGAAGTCGATTGCAAATGGATGCATGAGCCTTGGCATTAGATAAGACAAAGTACATTAGGTTCTTAAGGATGTTTCTCAAGGGCATAATGAAATTTAGTTAGGAACAATGTAAGGCCCTAACATTCAATTTCTTTAGGAATCTCCCCTTCTTGATCACCTTGGTGGTCATATTTAGCACCAAAATCATTCCAAACTCCCTTGCTCATAAACTAGACAAAATGTAAACCTTGAAAGCACACATTAGTTAGTTAGACGAAGAGAAAATTGAAAGAGGGTTGTTATATGCAATGCACTACACATGCAATACAAATGACCACATGGAAAATAATGTGGTAGGGATAAATTTCCTATGTTTTATAGACTTAGGTGATTAGACTACATGTGAACCTAAGGAGTTAGGTGTTCTACACTTGGGGTTTGTGAGATGTTAGAAGTGCCTTAGAACACAAGTATCTATAAAGAAAAATTATCATATGCATATGTTAGGGACACACTATTTGACCATACATTCATTGAATTCCCTTCAATGTAGTTGGGCACATTGCTATGTGCATTTGAATGAGCTACCATGCATACTAGGAATTGTTGGGTGCACTTGTTGGATGCAAATTATTGAGAGGAAAGTCAGTATGGAGGAAAAGGGATTATGGGGCTTATTCAAAGCTAGAAATATGGAGATTTGGGTCCACTTAGTCTTATAGGCATTTGCAAGTGCAAAACAAGTCTTGTATAAATAGGAGATGCCTTAAAGATGCTAAGGTATCGACTAATAATTAGATGACTATTTATGAAAAATATAAAGGAAATGTATGATTATGTTATGTTAGGATATTTAGAAACTGAGTTAGTTAAGTTCAACTTGGTCTAATATGTCTATTAGCTAAAAGTGTGTTTCTTAGTGTCTTTCTTTAGTATGCATTAGTTGCATTGTAATCCGATGGTCACTATGTAGTCTATGTTAATGACTATTGATCGACTTAACAATTGATTGGTGCATGATTATGAGAACTCTTTTATGTAAAATATTTTATTTTTCATTAAGAAATTGCCTCAAGTGGCTCTATAGTCTTTTTTGCATTAATAAAATTGTGTCGAGTGTTTGTGGATTGTTTCACTTTTAGAGGATTTTAACCACATAAAAAAACCGATAGTGTCAATTTTGGTATGGTTATGTGAGTGATTATTGAAGGTGTTTCCAAACATATTAAGCTAGGAGTTGGAAAACTTGGGTGAATTGCATTGGCCTAGTGAGATCAATTAAAAATTCTATGTAGGAGCCAAGTTTATTATTGCTTCAACCCTTGAATTGTGCAATTATATTATATGACAAATAAAAGAAAATATTACCTTAAACTCATTGTACTCCATTGTTACATATCTATAACATTCATCATATAATAAATCTATACATGCTTGTTATAGTCTTTTTACTTAAATGATTATTATATGTTTTTACATTATGTTGTATTGGCTAAATATTAAATAATAAATTAAAATTGTAGTGTAAAATAAAGTCATTAATAATCTTTAAAAATAATAATTGATTGTAATAAGTGTAAGTTGTGAAATAACCCTGAGATAGACCAAACATAAAATAAAATGACTGTGTTATTAGTTATTATCCGAAATTCTAAAACAAAGTTAATTAAAACCCAATAGTGCAAAAATATTGATATATTCTGCATGTTGATAATAATCACCCTGTTTGATTGTTACACCATCGACCTATTCACATAACATCACTCTCTCTTTCATCTTTTTTAATAATCACCCTTGTTGATGTTACACCATCGACCAACTAGCATAACATTACTCTTACCAGATCTACCAATCTCTTTCATTTTCTGCAGCAAATCTAAGCTTTGATCCAGCAGCCCCTCCAACTAGCGTAACATTAGTCTCACCAGATCTACCAATCTCTTTCATTTTCTTCAGCAAATCTCAACTTTGATTTAGCAGCCCCTCCAGGGATGCTTTTTTGATTAGTACTAATTGGAAATTTGTAAAAATCTTAACTTCAATTTAGCACTTCTTTACCCGAACTAGTCCACGTATTTTTTTATTTTTTTCACGACGTTCCGGTAATCTTTAGCAACATATTTTTTCCAATAAAGTGGAAGATAACTTTTGTTTGTGCAAGAAAATCACTGGAATCGCCGACCCATTTCTTTTCTGGGACAGATATTACTCATTTCCTGCGCCATATGTAAATGTGTTAAAAATCCTGCATAGATGAATCTAGCTAGTAAAGGTTAAACACACAGCTTTGCAGAGCAAAAACACTAAAGGAAAATCAAAAGAAAAAAAGAATGATTCATTAGAAAATACGTTACAATGCTCATGATATAGCATTACTGGGTGGAGATCCCAAGGTAATGCACTATACTAGTGATCAATGAGAAGACTCAACACCTACAACAAGTGCCGGAGATAACTAGTCAGTTGCGGAGTTAAAGAAGGAGTAAATCATGCAAAAGGAATCTCGCATGCAATCCCATGCTCTAACTAAGAGTCCGCATGTAGATTTGTAGTAGTTGCATGTAGTCGCATGCTCTAACTAAGAGTCCGCATGTAGGTGTGTAGTAGTTCCAACACCCCCCCTAAACACCACTATGGGGAAAAATAGAAAATGGGCCCTGAAAACTAAGGCCAAAGGTCACCCAAAATATAGTGCAACTTGTATTAAAATTGAGGAAAGAGGGAAAACCTCGTGGGAAAACCCCCCCCTCAAAATACAATGTAATCAAAAGAAAAGAGGAAGAAGTTGTTAAGCAATTGTGTCCTTCACTCCAAGACGATCACGCAGAGAGCGAAACTTCTGCTCAGTGAATGTCTTAGTGAAGATGTCTATAGTCTGTTCTGCTGAGGGACAGAACTGCAAATCAATGACACGATCATGTACTAAGTCTCTAATGTAGTGCATATGGATCTCTATGTGCTTCGTCCGTTGCTGCTGTACTGGATCCCTGCAAAATTTGAGAGTTCTCTGGTTGTCACACCAGATGACAATGGGCAAGTGGAACTGAACGCCCAACTCAGTGAGGAAGTTATGTAGCCACAGAGCCTGAATGGTGATGTTGAGTACTCTATACTCAGCCTCAGCTGAAGAGAGAGCAATAGCAGCCTGCTTCTTGCTCGACCAACAGATAAGGCCAGATCCTAGACTGAGTGAATATCCGGAGGTGGACTTGCGATCAATGTTGTATCTTGCCCAATCATAATCTATGAAGCCAACAAGATTCAATGCAGTGCCTGCTGCATAGTGAATTCCGAAGGTGATGCTGCCCTGCACATATTGGGGGATGCGCTTGGCAGCATTCCAGTGTAGCTCATGCGGCTCCTGCATGTATCTGGAAACTGCCCCTACTGCATATGAGAGATCTAGTCTGGAGTGGGTGAGGTACAATAAGCTCCCCACTAGCTGTCGGTAGAGAGTGGTGTCAACTAATGGAGTGCCACCTCCATCCTCAAGGCGGACCCCAAACAGAAAAGGAATTGGTTCTGGCTTGCAGTCAGTCATGCGAAATCTCTCGAGGAGATCTCGTGCATACTCAGCCTGAGAGAGTTTGATGCCTGTGGCATCCTAGCTAATCTCAATACCAAGAAAGAAGTGTAATGGACCCATGTCCGTCATCAAGGACCTATCATGCAAGGCCCTCTTGACTGTAGCAATGGCTGAAGCCGAGCTGCCAATGATTAGGACATCATCTACATACAAAACTAAGATAAGAAGAGAATCATGTGTCCTAAGCATGTACACATTTGGATTAGACTTACATCTTTCAAAGCTTTGTGATAAGAGAAAAGAATCCATCTTCATGTACCAAGCTCGCGGGCCCTACTTAAGGCCGTAGAGAGATTTCTTCAGTCTGCAGACCAAAGATGAATCCTGAATGAAACCATGTGGCTGCTCCATGTGGAACTCCTCGGATAGGTCTCCATGAAGAAAGGCATTCTTCACATCCATCTGATGTACTTCCCACCGCTAGACAACTGCAATGGCAAGTGTAAGGCGTATGGAATCCATCTTTGCTACTGGAACAAAGGTCTCGTCATAATCGATGCCATGCACTTGTTGGAAGCCTTTAGCTACTAGCCTCGCTTTCCGTCTGGTGATTTGCCCATATGCAGCACTCTTGGTCCTGTAGACCCATTTGCATCAGACAAGTTTCCTTCCTGAAGGAAGGGGAACCAGATCCCAAGTCTGGTTCTCGAGGAGGGAGTTATACTCCTCCTCCATGGAGGACTCCCAAGATGGATGCCCAGCAGCCTCAGCATAAGACTATGGATCAGAAGACTGAACCAAATGACAATGCCAGGAGGGCGATGGTTCAGTGGCAATGAGGACAAGAGGAGGCTCAATAAACTCTGAGCTAGTCCTCTGCAGATCAGAATTATCCCCCACAAGACCATTTCTAGCAGCTGGTTGGTCTTGTGCATATATCTCACGTAAGCTCCTTGTTCTGATTTATGACAGGGGAATATGATTCACTGCTGGAAGCCCGATCTGGGCTTGGATGTGGATCATCATTTGCATGCACTAGATTTGTATCTGAAGACTCTGTCTCTGCATCTGCATGCTCTTCCTCGACATCTACATGATCTGTATCTACATCTGAGTGCACTGAGTCATCATCTCAGACATGAGGTAGATAAAAAGTGTCTGCATGCGGCGACTGAGGTGCATGCGAGAGAATTTCCTCAAATTTGACACTTCGCTCAATGATGAGCTTGTCCGTAGAGGGAATGAGGAGTCAATATCCCTTCACACCATCAGGGTATCCAACAAAGATGCACTCAATGCTATGTGGATCAAGAGCTTTCCTCTCTTCAGAGGGGATCCGGGCCCATGCTCGAGAGCCGAAAACACAAAGGTGAGTGATATCTGGTTTAGTGCCGCTTCAAGCCTCAAAGGGAGTTTGATCCTTGATAGACCTATGAGGAGATCTGTTCTGGATGTAGTTATCACAATTAAGTGCTTCAGCCCATAGCTTATGAGGCAATGACTTAGCATGCAGCATGCAGGAAGCCATCTCTTTGAGAGATCGTTTCTTTCTCTCAGCAACTCCATTCTGTTGTGGAGTGTATGGAACTGTGTACTGCAACTGTATGCCAGACTGAAGGAAAAGGTTCCGAAGTGCTGTGTTAACATATTGCCCCCCATTTTCTGTACGGAGGGCTTTGATCTTTCTCTCTGACTGTGTCTCAACTAGTGATTTGAAATCTTCAAAGTGCTCAAAAACTTCAGATTTGTTCCTGAGAAGATACACCCAAGTATACTATGAGAAATCATCAATAAATGTAAGCACATACCTTGCTTTGTTGATGGAAGGATGAGGAAAGGGCCCCATGAGATCACTATGAATCAGATCTAGAGGAGAGGATGCTCTGTGAGTCTTGCCGGTGTCAAACTTTTCTCTGGGATGTTTGCCAAGAACACATCCTTCACAAACTCCTTCGGAGAAACTGATATTTGGCAAGCCTTCCAACATCTCATTCTTGCTTAGCTGCTGCATATATCTATAATTTAAGTGACCAAACCTTTCGTGCCAAAGCCTACTACTATCATCAGCATGTGTAAGCAATAAGGAGGAGTCAGATTCAATAAATTTAGAAAATGTATACAGTCTGGCGAGTGAACGAGTGAGAATGTATACAGTCTGGCGAGTGAAAATTTCTCCGTACTCGTTCTCCTTATTAGAGTGAGCGAGTCACTCATTATGACTGGAAAAGAAGGAGAATTTATTTTAAAAGTGTGAATTTATTTTCAAATCCTTTCCTAATATAAAAAAAATAAAAAAGAATATGCATGGTGGTTGTGTTGTATATTTCACAAACAGACACGGTAGTTTGTGTGTAACCTTGTGCATTTTTCCAATCTTAAAATAGCGTTATTTTTTATTAAATCCGATCACTTTTCAAGATGGAACATTCACATCGAGTTATGCGGATGATTGCTATAAAATATTTTAGTTCCCAGAATGCAAATTCCAAAATGTTAAGCTGTTTTTTCACAAACCATTACATATTCTATAAAGACATGACATATTTTATTATCAATCATGTCAAATATATATATAAAATTCAATACATTTGGATTTTTAAGTTGCACTATTTTGTTTAGTCTAACATTCAAGTATATAAAAAGCATGAATATGGATTAATTTCCTAAACCATTTTTAGATTAAAATAATCAATAAATGTTGTTCCTATTGTTATTTAATGTGTTTCTTATTTTATTTGCAATATAGAAGGAAACTTTTCTTTTATTGCCAGAAAATGTTGTTGCTTTTTGTATGGATACTCTTATTTGGAAATTTCTCCCCTTTGAAATTATTGAGCTTCTCTTTTATTGGCTTCCTTTGTCAGTCTTGATCTAGTTTAAGTTGGTTTGTAGACAATGGTGTCTTGTTTTGGAAAACCCTCTTTTTATTGCAACTTGTGATTGACGTCGTGAGAAAATGTTAGGATTTATTTATTTGTCCACTTGTTTTCGTAATGATTGCTTCCTAGCATCGTACCTTAACAATGGTGGTCGGTTGTCGACTATGGCGTTTCCTTCCCTTAATTCTGCATACAGAATTGAATGTACAATGGGATCAATGATTCTCTTCATCACGGTAGTAATTTATTTGCATACAAAAAAAAATTCATTATCAACCCTTTTATGAAGGCGTTTAGAAATGTTGGAGTTATTAATGCTGGGGAGTGAGGATTCTTCTCTAGATTTCAAAAATGTAGTCTACAAAATTATGAATGGGTGTTTTTGAAACATGTTTCTGAAATCATGGATTCACATTTTCTCATTTGCAGTAGTGTTGACAATGTTTGGAAGAGGACGGAGCTTCTATATGGTGGTGTAACTCCACCAAAGTAGGCTACCTTCTTTTAGAAAAAGTTTTATTTGGTATATGTAGATATTGATTATGAAGATTTCCCTACTTATGCTTACACTATCTACGGGTTGGAATTGAACATAAATAATTCAGGTTATTCGTTTTTTCCTATTGTTGGCATACAATATATACCATTAGGGTTATATAAGAATCAACTTGATTGCATTGTTAATAATGGTGGCTTGTTTGTTTGCTCACTCTAAAAGCCAGAGAATTTTGAATTTGGTAGACTGTAAAAAGAGAAAAGTTTGGAATAGTTTGAAGATGATTGGGGACACAGATGGCTATTGCTTCAATCTGTCTCTTTGGATATAAATGTTAAATTTGTAGGTTGCGTATGGAGAAAAAGTCCTTATGCTAAGTTGTTCTAGATTGCAGTTAAAGTTGTATTATTTACTAAGTGGAATATGCAAGACAAAAACTTTTGATGGATTTTCCATGCTCGAAGCATCATGATTTTATTTAGAAACAATTGAATAATTTGATGGTTTCATTGAAAATGGAAATGCTTTTTAGTTGATTCCTAATGCAGACTCTATTGTTGACATACCTACACTACGTGTGGATGTATTCAATTAGAATATGAGGCATGAAGATGTTCTTTTTTGTGTATTACTGAACACTATAACTATGTTTAATGTTTCTAAATATATTTTTTACTTTCAGTGTAATTCACATTTTGAATTTATATTAAAGAGATAGCCTCATGGCTTTATCTACAAAAGATGGACAATTTTGATGATGTCATTGGAAATGGAAATGTATTTTTGGTTATTCATAATGGATATTGTATTCTTGACAATTGCGTAGTATATATGGATGTACTGATTTAGTGTTTAAGGCTTCAATGTGTTTTTTTTATAATGCAGAAGACCTTTTGTATGTTTTGGATTTTTTTCTTTTAAATCATTGTAATTCAGATTTTAAATTTATATTGAGAACATACGTATGTAAAATTTCGAATGTGGTTCATATTTATTTGTTTTTTATTTCTTCAACTTATAAGCGGAACATTTTTGTATGTGTTCCAAGTTTTCCATGGGAAACATAATTTCTCTAATATTTCTTATATGAACTTTTCTTAGTTTTTAGTTATTTCAAAATTATAGAGTATGTATTAGCATGAAACGAACTTGTGAAAGAACTTATAAATTGACTTTAACTTTATCATAGAGATGTTGAGTGAAATAATAAGCAAGAGTGTTGCAAAAAAAATACCTCCCTCTGTTGTTACACAACAATGATTAAGTGACTACCCATGACAGTGGTATCATCAGAATAAGTAAGTCATTAAAGCATGGAGAAGAGCTATGCATCAATGAAAGAAAAGAGATTTAGTGAATGTTGAAAGAGGACCTGTAAATCATAAGTATGAAAAGAGCGGTGAAAATTTTATTTTTATTGTCCTTTCATTGAATGTTTATCATCTGAAAGAACTTATATTTTTTGAAGGTTTAGTAGTTTTTCTTTTTTTTTTTTGGAATATTGTGTTTAAAAAGAGAGTCTTCATATTAAAAACAATGGTATTTCATGTGAAAACAATGAAATAAATGCAGTTTTTGGAGTTGATAAGCACTGTAGGAATGAGGAATTTCCTGAAATGGTTGAAAATTTTATGACTATGTTGGTGAAGAGGGTCAAGATTTTCTTGGCTGAGACTATATTATTAATGTAGATACCCATCATCAATCTCTATGTAATGTGTTTATTGGAACAATGTAGGGAGTTTAATATTTTTTCTTTTGCATTTTCTTTTCTTCTCAATCTAAACCTTTTACTGTTATTTTTTTGCTTGTTCTTTTTTTTCATAACAATGTCAAAATCATTATTAACCAAAAAAAATATTTGGAGGTAGTGAAACCTTTATTTCTCCCTGAATATGAGGGTCGAGAACCAACTTGTCAAACTTCATGAAATGATGAAATGTACAACAATAATTGTAAGTTCAGAAACTTTCATCCGTACATAGAAGAAATTTTTTTTTGTGCTTTTCTTTGCTTTGTTGTTGATTCTCTTGAAAGTTTGGTCTTCTTCCATATATCTTCTCAGATGTTATAGGTTTTTGAATATTGTGTTTACATAGGGGCCCTTCATAGAGATGAGAACCTTGGGGGCTCTGGAAATGGTGCAATAGATGTTATAATAGAAGATAGGGAATCTGATTCTAGAGAAGAAGTTGTTGTGTATCATGTTTTTCATGATAGTAATACGCTTTCTAGAATGGTTGATGATTTGGGAAATGTTGGAGCGAACAGTTATCAACGTAGCTCTACATAGAATATTGTTGAAGCTGAAGAATGTGAGAATAATTTTCCTCTCTACGGGCAAAGGTGCTTAATGCGTATTTATTTTCAAAGGTTTAGTTGTTTTCAATGTTAGATTTATATTTTTTTATGAATTATTTTGTTCATATTATTTCATAGAATTCAATTCAGTGGAATAGTGGTTGACAAAGAAAATTTCAAGCAACACGAGCAATATCAGTTTGACCACATCCACATGGATGATGCAACAATGAAGAAAATGTAAATTGTTTTTTGTTATATTAATATAAATTTGATTTGTTTTGTAGATATTTCGTTCTTACAAACATTATTTTCTTTGTTCAAACTAGAATTTGGTCAGCTATAATGAATATGGAAGAATTGTTTCCCGCTAGTTCAAAGTCAACATCGGGAAATAGTCGTTGTGGTCTGGAAAGGGAAGGACCAACTCACATACAAAGTATAAAACTTGGAGACATGATTGGCGAACTACGAAGGACATGTTCAATGTCATTTTCTCTCTCCTCCGCCAACTATAAGGGCTCGGAAAACCCTGCATCTATTATGTCACATGACTAGTATGATTTATGGTGTTTTTTACATTTTAGTTGTGTTTTGATGGTTCAGGCCCAATAGTTTATGGATGATGTCCTTAGCAATTTTTTTGTATTTTTGTCAACTGGTGAAATTTTTGGTCAACAAACCCAGTCGGGATGAGACCACCTGTTTTGGGACGGACCCCATGTACTCCTTTTTCTGACATTAATAGAATGTTGAATTATAAAAAAATATTGTTTTTATTTTATTTTATTTTCCCTTTTGTGACTAAAAGCATTGACAATTGAGCCAATTTTGTATTTGTGTCATACATGGTTGATTCCTCCCACTACCACTATAACCCTAATTGCCCACATATGTCGCTCAGCGGGAACATGTAAATGGGGTGAAGGGAACTAAATGAATTGACAACTGGACTAGTTTCATATTTGCATGATACATGGTTGATTTTTACCACTACCACTATAACTCCTAGGTACCTACATATGCCCGTTCCATAGACACATGTAAATGGGTGGGTGGATTTGAACGTCGAGCCTCTCGGTACATAACACATAATTTTTAGCACCATCATAAATTGTGTTTCCCCTGTGGGGCTAAGGGTTAAATATTAAAAAAAATGATAATGTAAAAATTAATATAAAAAATACTTACTAAATTTGATAAAATTATTTTGAAAAAACTCATTTACTGTCATTAAATATAAAGAATAATTATATATATATATCTATATATATATATATATATATATATATTATATACATATATATATATATATATAAGAGTAGAGAGTTAAATAGATCAAAAACAAAGTTTGTTGTTGTTTTACCCGAAAGGAAAATAGACCAATAACATATGTTCAAATTTTGTGTGTTGCTAATACATCGTCTAACTAAAGCATCTGATATAAAAGGTTCATAAAAAGAAGTTGAATATTCCAGGGCTTGACATAGAATGACATATCTAAACAGAAGGTGTTGTTAATTCTATAATGAAAATAACAATGAACCATAGAAGCTAGTGGGATCAATCTCTAGGAATCTTTTTTAGTTGAGCATCCTTGTCATCGTAGGAGAAGGATATGTTGACTAATATTCTAAAGAGAGTGGTCAAATTGTGATCGATACTCTCAATATTTTTCTCCAATTCTACCAATCTGATGGAATTCTCCAATTGACTGTCCTCACAAATAATGAGAGCTCAACCCATAAGGATTTTCGTATGCTAATAAACAATGATATATTCTATGTACGAGTAGAAACATGAATGAGTTGAGGTATTGAGGTAAAAAAATTGTCCCAGACGGTTGCATCAACATGGTGATAAGGAACAAAACATTGGTCACAACACATGTCTACTACTACGTGTTAAATTTCATAGCAAACTAGTTCGAGAATGAGTTCTTGATAGCAAGCCATAGAGTCCTAGGAATGGGCTTAGGCATAAATTTGAGAAACAAGGACAACGTGGCTCAAGCTCATCTGCTTAGAGATAGAGGAATTATCCCACCAACCTCCTCCTAGGGTATAGGTTGGTTTTCTATGAGGCATAATTACACAAGGAGATAGAATAAATCCCATATTGAAATGAAAAGCAATACAGCTGCAACGAGCATCATGGAGGGGAAATCGAGAAGTAGGATAGGAAAGGTGAGGTAGGGTCACTAAGAAACTAATTGAATGAGGTAAAGCGAAGAGGGGAAGGAGATGAGTAGCCTAGATAATGTGTGATTCCAAGGTGGAAGTGGGTGAGAGAGGGTGAAAAAGAGAGAATAGGGTACCAGAGATAGCTAGACCATGAAGCCCAAGAGAGAAATGAGAACATAACCTCATGAAAAAACACTTGAAATTTTTGAGAAAAAATAGATAGACAAGTAAAACAATCTTCATGAATAGAGAATTTACCTCGAAAGGAAAGATGTCCACAATGAGGCCAATTCAAAGAGATCTAATAGAAATAAGTAAAGAGAAACTAGTCAATATTAGTTTAGCACCAATGATTCTCAACACAATCTATCTTGAGAATTGTGCATGCATTTCATTGCAAATACATTCCAAGACGGAAAATATGAAAATGTCTAGGCCAATGATTTAGAGGCCGAAATAAATAATTGCGTTTCCTATAGGGGGATTGGAGTTCATACTTGAAACAAAACTTAATTTTGGCTATGGTCAGGATGCGATAAAGAAGAGTGGAGTGAGTCTCCATAGTTAGCATCTCGTGTACTGAATGAGAATGAGAATATATATTCGTTGCTAATTCCATCACAAGTCAAGCATGGTAGAGAGCCACTATACTAATTTATCAATATATATTGTACTTTATAATGGTGTCCACCTCTTGTAGATGATGATTACACTGGTGCGAGTAGTAGGACACAGTTTGTGATTTAACTTGAAAACATGTAAGGTTTCAAGTATAACCTTAAATGGAATGATAGATGAGTATCAAATGTTCATGATAGCTCTTACGAAAGGGGAGAAGGCTCCCACATTTTAAGAGTTGGTAGGTATGTTTATGCAATAAGAAGAAAGGTGAAGGAAACTTAACTCTCAAAGTTTTGATTTGGTGTTGAGGGAAAAATGGAAGCCACCACTCAAGAGGAAACCTTAGGAATGTAATAAAGAAGGAAATTCACCACATGGAAAAGCCATGATTTGGTAAGCCACCATTTCCAAAACCACAACCAAGTATGACATTTCCAAAGCTTGATATTAAATTTCATTATTGTGGAAAGTTTGGACACTATCTAGAGATTGCACGAAAAGAAATACCATTAGTCCAGACATAGAAATAAGAGGCACACTCGTAATTTTGTTAATAAAGGAGAAATAATGAATGATGAAATAAAAAACTTTAGATTATGTGTTATACATGTTTCACTATCTACTAAAATGGATGATCAAAATAGTTGGTTTGTTTATTTTGGAGCCTCCACTTATATGTCCTATAATAAGCATTGGTTTGAGAACATTCAGGAAACTAACAGTGATACAAACATATATCTTGGAGATGATTGTCTACATGAAATAAATAAAATGGTGAGATATCAGTGACATTACCTAATGTTCATGTTAAATTAATTCACAATGTGATGTATGTGCCTATTATTAAGAAGAATTTAATATGTCCGCTAAAAATTGGAAACTAGGGCCAAATTCGACCTAGGGACAACTCATTCTATGGAGATGATGATTACATTGGATTCCTGTTTTTGACACATCCATGATTGATATAAAGATGATCTCATTCGGGCAATAAAATGTGTCATTTTGAATTTATTCCTACTCATTGTAGGTTTTAACCCCGTACAGAACTTACCTGCATACGAATTCTAAAAAAAACAGAAAATAAATAATTGCGAGAGCATAACACACGAAACAAATATAGACAAATATTTTTCCTTGGATCCCAAAACTGGGACTACCGGATTGATTTTTCATTATGTTCCTTTCGATGTAACAATACAGATATATACATGCCGAAGCATCCATCAACCCCAATCCATTAATCCTAGATTACAACATAATTGTAGTTTCCTTAATCACATCTACAAACTACCATGGACTAAAAACCATCATGCCCAAGACCAGGTGTGAAATCCATGCACAAAACCATAGGTAGGTTCGCCCACCTAATATAGGGTCCAAAAAAAATAACACAATCCGACAAAATCCAACACTCATTTGGATATTGACCAGGTTGACTTCATCATTATATAGGCTCAAGAAGCTCAATGGATGCGTCTCTTCACCCACAAGGAAGTGTATAAATATAAGAAATCTCGCACCTCATTTGGACACCCATCACTCACACATTATTCTCTCTCCTCATCAGATTGGTTTGTACAACTATTGGGAAACCTCTCTGTCTCTCACTTGTGGCAAGAAGGTCGATGTTTTCTGGGCTAAATTGTAGAATTGAAATTGCATAGTGTCATATTGTTTGACCAGAGTTGACCCATGTGATCTGGACCATTTTTTACACTGGTTTTTCGGGCAGAATTTCAATTTTCTTAGGCTACATTGAATAGCATAGAAATCAAGGTTTTATGGGTTGTTTTACCTATGTTGAACCCATGCTTGTTTCACAACAAAGTTGAACGAGTTTGAACAGAACTTTTGTGATTTTTTTGAGTTGACTTTCACCAATGCTAGAGGCTAAGTTTGACTTCCATTGAACGAGCTTCAAAGGAGGTGTTTGACTATTGTTTTGACCAGTGTTGGCTTTCTAGTTAGCGCTAAGGTTTGACTGCAGTTGACTATAGAAATTTACAAGGTATTTTTGACTTAGTATTGGCCAAGTAAATTTACTTTTATACTCTCTCTCTATTGAACTTTTGATTTAATAATAAGAAGAATTGATTAAAGGGTTTTCCCCACATTGGGGTTTTTCCTTTAGATCCGCCAAATCTAGTGTTCTCGTGTCTTGTCTTCTCTTCTGCATTTTGTTTTATGTTCTATCTACATTTACTATCAATGCGATTAACGGTTAATGTGATTGCTACTGGAAATAATTGGAAATTTCTATTGGGCTTCTAAAGGAACATTGAAGTAAATTGTATTAAGTATAGAGCATACCGTTGTTAACTAAAATTAACACATTCTATACTATAACATATCAGAGTTTGGAAGTGGAATTTGTAAATACGCATTATGTGGTGAAAGACATGCAGAATCTATTCAAGGTCATTGCAATGGGAATTTGAATTGGAGGTTTATTAAGCTCAATTTCACAACCAAAAGTCATCAAGAATTTTCACCCACAGAAAAGACAACAAAAACTCTTTAGCATCAAAGGTATGGCCACATTAATTATCATGATCTATTGGTACATCAAAATCATGGAATGGTAGAAGTTCTTTTAATACTTAAGAATGAATATTCTACATGTGAAGGGTGCTTATTAGGGAAGACGAATAGGGAAGAGTTCCCTACTCATATAGATAAAAGGAATAGAGATGTTCTAGAAATTGGGAATACATATGTATGTGGTCCTATGCACACCAGATTATTAGGTTGGAGCATATTACTTCTTGATTTTTATTGATGATTTTACTAAATATACATCATGAGAAATAAGTGTGATGTATTTGAATATTTTAAGTAGTTCAACAATCTGGTTGAAAAGAAAAGAAAAAAACACATCAAGATCTTCTAATCACATCAAGGGGGATAATATATTTCGAATGAATTCATAAAGTACTAGAAATCCCACGAAATTGTACAATAATACACATTACCATATACTCCATAACATAATGGACTAGATAAAAGGAAGAATAGAAGCCTAGTACAATGTGCATGGAGCATGTGAGAAGGTAAGAATCTTACTAATTATTTCTAGGTTGATGATTTTTCACTGTTGTTTACATAAAAATTAGAAGTTGAACTAAAATCTTAGATCATAAGACTCCTTTTCAAGAACTTTATGGTTATAAACTAGTACCAATTCATTTTAGAATCTTCGGAAGAAAAACATTTTCTGATGTTCTGGAAAAAGATAGGAGGAATCTTGATGCAAAATCTATCAAGTGTATTTTCATAGGTTAATGTATTGATCATAAACCATATAAGTTGTTTGATCCTTCCACAAATAAAAATTTTTCAAGAAGATATGTATTATTTCATGTGCTTTCAAGAGTGAAGGCCATAAGAATGACACGTATGATGGATGACATATTACTTATCAATATGATTATGTGAAAGAGGAAGTGGATGATAAGCATGAATAGAACGAGGAAGAATCCAACGACATGAACACCTCTAGGAAGCACAATGCAATCAAGAGGAAGAGATGATTCACATGAAGCAAGAGAAGAGATGCAATAGACGAAGTACCAAGAAGATCATCTCATCAAACTCAGCCACCAATAAAATTTAAACATTACGCCTTGATGACTAAAGTTATAAATGTCATAGAACATTTGAATTTTGAAGAAGCTAATGAGCATAAAGAGTGGAGAGATGAAATGAAGGAAGAATATGAGTCTATAATGAATAAATATACTTGAGATTTAATGGAATTTCATGAAAATATGGTACCTATAGGATCCAAATGGTTATTCAAACTTAAATTTAAAGTTTATGGCAATATATATAAACATAAAGCTAGGTTAGTTGCAAAAGGATACTAACAAAAAGAGGGAATTGATTATGTAGAATCGTTTGCATCTGTAGCTAATTTAAATACAACTAGATTGATGAATGATTTAGCTACCAAACATAAATGGAAACTACATCAGCTAGATGTATGTCTTCTTGAATGGGGAACTAAAACAAGAGGTATACCTTGTTCATCCAAAAGGTCTTGTTAAAAAGGGTCAAAAGGACCTTGTGTGCAAGTTAAAGAAAGCTTTATATGGAATGAAATAGGCACCAAGATCATAGCATGTGAAGATTGATTCCTTCTTTCTTCATAAAGGTTTTATGAAAAGAAAAAGTATACATATCGAAAAGGGAATTTTATTATGATTTCTATGTATGTTGATGATCTTATTATAACAAGCAATGTTTCTAAGTTAATTGATGAAGTTAAAGGACAATTCTCATAAGGGTTTGAAATGAAAGACACTCGCACATAGCATTATTGATTAGGTCTTGAGGTATGGAGAAAAGGTGCATAAACATTGGTTACACATAGTAATATCCCAAGGAGTTACAAAACATTCAAAAATGACTAATGTATGGTAGTATCAATACCATTACAAAAGAATGTCAAACTCTACAATAATGATGGGTCAAGAGAGGTGGAAAAGACAATTCTCCATTAAGGGGGAGCATTAGATTAATGGAGAAATCTAGTAGATTGTCCTATAATTAAAACTTGTTATGTGTCATTAGCATTGTTTTCTTAATTAATCTTTGATGAGTTGGTGAATATGATATTTTAGGAATTTGTTCAACAATAACGTAATCCTATATATGTAGGAGTTTGTTGGCCTAATGAATGAAAGTGAGTTTTGAGTGGTGTAATCCTATATATGTAGGAGTTTGTTGGCCTAATGAATGAAATTGAGTTTTGAGTGGTGTAGTCTCCCGAGTATGAAATTAGAGTGTGTTGGCCTAATGAATGCAAGTGAGTGTTGAGTGGTGTAGTAATTAGAGTGTGTTGGCCTAATGAATGCAAGTGAGTGCTGAGTGGTGTAGTAATTAGAGTGTGTTGGCCTAATGAATGCAAGTGAGTGTTGAATGGTGTAGTCTCCTGATTGAGAACATAGTGTGCTTCTAGAGTATAGCAAGGCCCTTTTCAAATCTCTTCGCTCCTTGAGCAACAAATGTAGTCAATGCTCAACTGGTGGAAAAACAACTTATTCTGATGCTCACAAAAAATGTATCTACTATTGATTTTCGATTTCTATGGGCCTACTCATGAGGTAGTGGGGAGCAAGGCCCTTTTCAAATGTCTTCGCTCCTTGAGCAACAAATGTAGTAAATCCTCAAATGGTGGAAAAACAACTTATTTTAATACTCACAACAAACGTATCTACTATTAATTTTCAGTTTCTATGGGCCTACTAATGAGGCAGTGGGGAGCTGGTTATTTAAATTTCTATGGGCCTATTAATGAGGCACTGGGTAGCTGCTATGGTACCGTGTAAAAATACAAGGAAATAAACATTATTACACAATTTTTTTCTTGAGAACTTTCTATTAAACAATATAATAATACAAATATAAATACATTATAAGATAAACATACTATCTTAAACACACAATCACTTATTTCAGAAAGAAAATATATTATCATCCAATAATTTATCAAATAATTAGTTGAAAAAAATCTCGCATTTCCTAAGTCTAAACAACCTTTTACAATCTAACCCTATCTAATAATAACAAATAATCCTAAGAATCAAATATATAATCACATGAAATATAATTACATAAAATATAATTAGGGAGAAGAAAATTACAACCCAAGGAAAAAATTTGAATAACGCTATCCGCGAAAAAAAAAAAATTACATTTTATTACAGTATCCACAATATTTCAACCTCAATAAAATCACGGCATTCGATTTAATTTTAACAGGTGAGAGACGAAGCATCCACACAACAAGATCACATCTAGGTACATCTGAAGAAGAAACGCAATCTACGGCCCATGACTCTATCAGCTCGGACCACATCTCTTGTATTAGTCAAAGAGAATGACTCGTCCCAGTCTCTCCGTAAGAATCGGAAATGGAATGAGAATGTCGGGAAAATACGTCCATATTTCTTATTACGAAAGATTTCTTATTACAAAAGATTTTTGTTCAGCAGCCACGCATAATGCGGGGGAAGTAGTCCGACTCTGTGATATCACCATTTTAACATTTTTCGTAGCTTAATTTCATAATTCGATTCGATATTGATATCTTCCCTTTCACAGAACTCTTAGATTTTAATAGTATTCATGCACTAGGAATAAATATTTTTTTTTCTCTCTGGTAACTGCCAAAGATATGTGCCTATTCCTTTTAGAGAACTAGTTAAATCTTTTTAGAGAACTAGATAATGATGATGATGATTAACCTCCACTAAGACCAATGCCTGACCTCAAGAAAAGAAAAAGAATCTAATTGTGATTCTTCAAAATCTTGTTTATGTGATAAGAAAGAAGAGTAAGAAGTGCTCCAAGATTGTTATAGTTGGGATGGCTTAATAAGTGGATAACATCAAAAGTATGGCAGATGTTCGTGAATTGAGAGCGAATGTGAGTAAGAGTAGGGCAGTGTAAAGGAGGAAGCTTTTTTCATCTTCCACCTTCTTAGTATCCCAAATCTAGCAGATTTTATCATATTAGGGAGTCTTGGGAGTAGACCATCACCGGGTCTCACTTTCAAGCTCATGAGAATTAGTTCTTATCCTAGTGATGTTCATTTTTTCTCTTAGTACTTGTTAACACAAAGATATCGTTCTCGTTATCAAGAGTGGGTTTGATCACTTTCTTATAGTATCCTAGCTTCCTTTTACCCTCAAGCACCTTATCATCCCACAACTTGTCATTGAAATTGGAGGTAATAGTATCTTTGACACTGTCCTTGCCTCCCATGATGGAGGTAATAATATCTTTAACATTGTCCTTTCCTCCCATGATGATCTCCTCCTTAATTCTCTAATGGTTGAGTTAAGACTGGGCATCCTTATGCCACCGGCGCTTGAGGCGAAAGTGGGGTTTTGACTAAGTTAGAAGCAATTTTTGGGAGCCTCTTGGATTACATGTTGTAAAGCTTCTTCTTAGACATTAGATATCTAAAAATAACCATACTTTGAATCGAGAACATGGCAAATTCAATCAAGAGGACATGATAGGGAGTATTTCCCATGATATTTAGGTTGCAGGTTATGAATTTCTTTTGAATCATCTCAATCTTTGTCCACGACTCTCTGGATATACTACAACCCCAAACTTTACATTCATATAAGACAACAGGGTAATGAGAGTCTCAAAGAGGAACCTTTTTTTTACTCCAAATGCAAATATTGGTTGACTTACAATTGTTTTCAAGCTCATAATAAGCTTTCCAGCCTCCAATAATCATTTTCTTGATGTTATGTCTCACAGAGGAACCTTGTTTTACTGCAAATGCAAATATTGGTGGACTTACAATTGTTTTCAAGCTCATAATAACCAGCCTCCAATAATCCTTTTCTTGATACTATAATTAATCATTTTTAGTTGATGAGGAAAGACAATACCAAAATATTTGTAAGAAGAAGCCTGCCCTAAACAATGGTTATCATAGGAAAAACTACCATGGATGGTCTTTTTTGTTTTAATGATCATGAATTTGGTCTTGTGGGTATTAAATCTCATAGACATCAAGAGTCTTAAGTTGCTTGTATAGGTCATCATGGATTTTTTCAAGAAAAACAATATTAGAAGAATATTGATTATATCACCAAGCTAGGTGCCCTTGCAACCCGCAGTTTCGAGACACTCCTCAAGCTTATCGATATAAATTCCAAAAAGGGTACAGGATAGGGGACACCCCTGCTTACCTCGATATCGCATTTAATATCTTTAGTCCACCCTTTGTTGGTCTTAAGCTTTGACAATGAGACTCTGTTTGAGGTGGATCTCCACAATCATCAGTTTAGGAGGAACTAGTGAAAATGAATATTGGTTATCCTCACAACAATCATCAGTTCAGGAGGAACTATTGAAAATGAATATTGATTAGTTATTCTGTTATGATTAAATAAAGTTAAAGGTTAAATAATAATAATAATAAATTATATAGTTAAGAACTTTCTATTTTAATATTTATTATAAACATTAATTAGTTTTTTAAAACAGTTTAAACTTATCATCCAAATGTACACTTATTTATTATATCCCTTGCAAACATCGTATTTAGCATTCAAATTTTCCTTTGACTATGTATTAGTTTGCTTTTCACCCAGAAATTATGACATCCATAGTTTAGCATTGAGAATTCATTTTTATTTTTATTTTTTATTTATTTAAATTTATTTATTTGTAAGGTGATTGGTTGAGGTTTTATTATAGGTTGTTTAGTAATTTTCATTTTTATTAGTTACTACATTTTTTTTTTTAGTTTTAATTCATTTTTATTTAACTTTTTCTTTTTCCTATTATTTCCATTTTCATAAATTGTAGGTTTTCTCCATATTTTCAATTCACATCAACTTGTTATATAATAAAACATGTTTTAATAAATTTAATTATATTTTTTTATGTATTAACAAAAAAATGTCACACATTAATCATATTTCTTTATTTTTTGGGATGACATTTTGTCATAACCTACATCATATCAGTAAAAATATTAATGTTACCACAGTACAAAAAAAAAAAAATTATTTATCGACTTGAGGGTATATACCAATGTTTTAACTATGGTGGTGTTGCCAACACATACTACGGTGATTGGCATCCGGCGACATTATACTGCATTCATTATTTACCAACCAAAGTTTTATAAAAATCAATCCATTTGATTGACAGTACACGGCGGATTGGATTTTTAAACAGTCATGGCCTGATCTGAGGACAAGTGTCCCACCTGGACGCTGCCGATTCAACGAGCCTGGTTGCAGATCGCGAGGAGGCATCGACTTGAATGTGGGGACAGTTGTTCGGCTCTTTGGGATGAGAACAGTGATCGACGACGGAGATTCAATCCCGCCATTGTCCGAGGTCACCTTGGCTATCTCGCCTTACAAACCCCGCATTAGGGTTTCTGAGGTTCATTCTTCGGAGGAGTTGATCCGGGAGGCTTTGCTGCGCGTGCCCTCACCTGTCTTGCCGGCCGTTCAGGTGATCCTGCTTGCGTTCTGGTTTGTTATGAATACTGTCGCATTGCTCATAACGTTTATCTTCCTGAAGGTTTAATCCTTATTCGATTTTACTTTTCCTGTAATTGAGTATTTTTCTTGTAAATCCTTGATATAAGATGCAGTCTGCAACCCATTAACCGTGCGAAATGGTTAACAGGTTCATGACTCGATTCCACTTTGAAGTTCTACAGCTGGGCACCAATGGCGACTTTTGCCAGGTAAGAGCTATGCCCATAGGTTAATTTTAATGTTTAAAAACAATGGGTATCGGTTTAATATCCCTTTTCTCTCTGTCAGGTGGTTTTCGTATTCTGCAAGGGTGTGAGTCTATTTTTAAAGTTCTGGCCATGATGCCATCTACAGATGATACTGTGACTCTTCGCCATTTTACTCATTCCAGAGTTATTGTTGCTTTTTCTTTTTGTTTAACAACTTCCCGTTAAGGGGTTTCGATCTTGTTACCGCCTGACTGTAGTTCGGCGACCCGAGAGCGGGTCCTTCCTGTTCACGAACTGGTTAATAGATATTATACTATATGGGTCTCAGACCTCCAGTAGTTTTAAGGACTGTTTACCTACTTTCGGCCTTTCAGAACTGTAAGGACGGTTTCAGGGATTCGGCATGTCCGAATAGTTTTGCTTATTAAGAATTATTTTACTTCTGTATTTGGTACATTCAGATATTCTCGTTTATCTGGCAAAATGCATCTTGAATTGGTATATGAAGTTGACCAATTTTTAGTTTTTTAAAGATTATTCTTATGGTTATTGGAGCTTTTTACCTCTCGGCTTAAGGCTATTTAGCTTCATACTGTTTGTCTTTACAGATGTTCCGCTAGGTTTATATGCGTTATTCTTGTGCAGACATTTCCGCCATATATAAATTCTTAACTCTATACTTTCATGTTTTAATCGAGCGTCTTAGATTATTGTTTATTTGTGAACCCTGGGCGGCATTATGCTACTGGTTCGATACCAGAGATCCTGGTCTTACAGGGGTAGGTTTTTTTGTTTTTACTGTAACTATTGAATTTCGGTTTCATACCGTGGGTTTCTCGATATTGGATTAACCCCGGAAGTATTCGAGGGGAATCATATTCCTCTGAGTTGAAACCAAGATGCGGCCCCGCATCCACATAGTAGCGATCTCTTCCATTGTACAGCAATTGTGGACCCGAACTCCGGGTGCATGTGCAAATGGGCAATATCATTGTTTAAAGAATGTTTTGTTTTGTTTAAATATATCACTGTTCTGTACAGTCGAGGGTTACATTTATATTTACAGTACCTATAATATGAGATGTGTATAAAAGTAGATTAGCACCTAGTATTGGAAATGTTTGATATTCAGTTCCATTATTTGCTTACAGCTTCTTTAAGATGTTATTAATTGTTACCGCTCTTCTTCGAGGGTATGTGTTACTCTGCCTTTCATTTTATAAATTTGCATAGTTACAGATTCTTTTTCCAGTGAATAAATATCACATAAATAATTTATTATGGCGTTAATGTATCGCAGATCCCTTCAAGTATCATTCTGCTCGAATTTAACTTTAACCTGAATTATTCAACTGTTACTCACGTACTTTCTTTCAATAAACAAAGAGTACTAATTATGCAAGAGACTAATATAGACAGCGCTCGTGCTGTTAATTAAATGCTATGAGAAATTTAATGTCTAACTACTTTTAACTAGTATTGGAAAAATGTCAGGAGTCACTAATTACATAGTGGTGGCAGTACATACCTGTACTGTCACTGTGACTTCCAGTCCTTCTTCTACCTGAAGATGATTGTCTCTTGTTGCTTGTTTTCCACCCAACCTTGAGACTAGTCCATACAGACTAGTCTCCCCCCAAGCTCTCTGCTAGGCCTCTACCTCAGCAATACTTCCTGCACTTTCTGTGCTGGTGCTATCTGGTCTTCACCAGACTTAGCACTTCATTTCTTTTATGTTATCTTTTCTTTTCTTTCTTTTCCCCTGCATGTTCCTCAAACAGCCCCCAGGGTCTTTTCCCTCCATCTACATATGGGGAAAAATGGGGAAACAGTTAGGGTTTCCTCCCTCATAACTGTTTCTTGATAGATGTATACACATGTATATCCAGTTAAAAGAAAATCAGTTTAGCTGTCTAGAAAAAAATGAAATAACTTTTTAATCCAAGTTATTATAGACAATTTACTCACTTCAGATTTCAATTTGGAGAGATAATATTTTCACTATATATATATTTATATATAAAAGGTAATAGTCTTTGTTTCACCTTTTCCTCAAAATGGTAAAACAATTAATTTATTCACTTAGTTATCCAGGTCATTACA
>APFE030607195.1:2857-62609 GCA_000404065.3 Pinus taeda
TCTTTCCACATAGTTAACAGGGGGTTTGAGGGGTACCCGTAACCCCACTTTATGGGGTCTAGGGCAGCACCCCAGAAATTTTTGATTTTGGACCCTATGTTAGGTTGGGTCGACCCACCTATGATTTTGTGCATGATTTTCACACATGTTTTTTGGACATGATTGTTTTCGGTCCATGGTTTTGGACGTGATGGTTTTCGGTCCATGGTATTGGATGCTTCAGCATGTATAAATATGTATTGTAACATTGAAAGGAATATATGAAAAATCAAGCTGGTAGTCCTGGTTTTGGGATCCAGTGGGAAATCTCTGTGTATATGTGTTTTATGTGTTATGCTCTCACATTTTTTATTTTCCCTGTGATTTAGAATTCGTATGCAGGTAATTTCTGTATGGGGTTAAAACCTACACTTCCACTCTCATAAGGGATATTGGTATTCCCAACATATGGCATATTTCTGTTTGAGGGGTTGGAAGAGAAAAAGGTGACATGATCGATAGTGACTATTTTCCGTTGATGAGGAAAAATGAGCACTTGGAATAAAGTGGAAACCATGCAAAACATCGCATGGGTCCAACTACAACCAAGTAAAATATTATAATCCGTATTGTTATCGACAACTTCTAACCCTAGCTTAGCAGTTTTTCTTTCCAATGATATTGGAAAGTCATTGAGAATACCACGTGGATGTGAACCTCTACCATCAAAGGCTTCCAAGGTATTAGGGGAATAGTTGAGAGGTGGAGAGCCAACAGCTTTCAAAAATGAAAGAGACAAGATGGAAGTAGAAGCACCCACATCAATAATAGTCCTATGAATAGTCTTCCCCTTGATAATAACTTGTATCAAGAAAGTAAGTTGATGAGGGAGATGACGAACATGATTTTCGAGGTCAAAAGTAATCAGATTTGAATCGAGAGCATCAATTCTTCCTATGACAGATAGTAATTCTTTCCTTTGGATGGACAAGTTTGGAGGACTTCCAAAGATGACATCTCCAAACGTGCTTGAGCTAAATCTTCCACAATATTACAATGCTAAGCAATTCGAGCATTTAGATTATATGATGACTTCCGAAGAACACCTTTGGGAGGTGGATGGATATTGGAATCATTACTAGATTGTTCAATATGAAGAGGACCAAAATTGGGTGAAGTGGAATTTGAAGGCGTATTAGTAGCATCATTTTCCACAACTCATTTGGTAGGAGTCTGATAATATTTTGATTGAGTAGCAATAGAGACAGGTGTCATTCCAAAAAAAATTGAGAACCTGAAGATGTAGAGTATTGAGGTTGATCTACCAGTGAATTTTACTGTGATAGAAAGGGTTCTTTCAACATAGTCGGTGTCCCTTGGGTGCCTTGTAATAAACGACTAACCTCAACACAGTGGGGACAATGCTTGGTGTAATGATCTTCATCACATATAAGACAAGGATATTTCGTCTTGCATTTGGATTCTTCATTAGTACATGGTTTAGGAGGATCCTATTTTAGAGTATCAGATTTAGCCTTACCTTTACCCTTCTTCTTTCATTTCCAGGTTTTGTCTAGTGTGGTATATTGGATGACATTTACCGCAGAAGTTTTACTAGGACTTTTAGGAGTATTCGAAGGAGGAAAAGGTGCAGTAGCTAGAGTAGATCTCTACTTCATAGAAGTAGAAGAAGAATTACTAGAAGTTTGAATTACTTAATCAATAATACCACCAATGGGTGGGGTCTCCATAGGTTTAGAGGATGTCAGATCAGTCAATGGTCTCAGAGCATCAGGCAAGAGATCATACAGCGTGCCAAACTGGGAATATACCAAATCTAGATACTGGGCATAGGCAATGGCTTGATCTTCGGTCACAGAACCATCCAAAGTTATGTCCTTGGAAATTTTATTAATGAATGATTTGGAAAACATTCAGTCAAAATTTCATGAGGAATATCGAACTTGATAAGATGACGACGACGTCTCCATTCATGGATAGGATCAGAGATGTGGGTAGAAATATTTTGTTTCAAAGAAGTTAGGAGTTGGGTACTAGTTTCATACCAAACTGGTAGCTAGAAGTGAGTAAGAAAAGCCATATCTAGATTGTTGAAATCTTGAAAGGTACCTCAAGGTAACTTGATGTACCATTTGGTGGTAGCACCCATTAGGTTTCACTGCAAAATATGCAATCGAATGGAATCGTTGATCCAAGAGTTAGACAAACACCATAAATGGTAGGTCGTGACTTGAGCTCAGGGATCTTCTCCAGAGTTTCCTTTAAATTTTGGACAATCACCAGGAATTTTGGTAGGAACCAGAGTCTAATATGGTGAATTAAGTACTGGGTCATTTGTGAGCCTCGACACATCCAATAACTCCAAAGTTTCTAAGAATGGTAATTAAGGATTAAAGGGAATGAAGGGCCTTGGATAAGGTCTAGATTGAGGATTCAAACCTTGTTGGTATTGATTATTCCCCCATATTGGAAGATTTTGACCATAGGGATTTTGATATTTCCCCAACTGGGAGTAATTTTGACCATACAAAGGTTGAGTTTTCCCCCACAAAAGTGGGTTCTAACCAGGAAAAGGTTGATATTTACCTACCATAGGCCATTGAGAACCATAAGGGGGGGTAAACATCCTATGAGGAGTATTGAGCATAGGGTTCTTGATGCAACTGTTGACCTTGTTGATATAACAATTAACCCTGTTGCTGTAATGGTTTACCCTATTCATATAAGGGTTGAACTTGATGCTGTAATGGTTGACCTTGTTGTTGCAACGGTTTACCTTGTTGCTACAAAGGTTGTTGATAAGACCCTTGTTACCTTGTGGCATTTGATAGGTTCCTTGTTGATATTGATAGGTTCCTTATTGTTGTAATGGTCATTGTTGTAGAGGGTTACCAACTCCTAACGGATAAGTTCCAGAAACAGACTAAAACTGACCAGATGACCCAAATGAGCAATTAGGACCAGACTACATTTGGGATTCTTCTTATGGATTGAAAGGTGGATTTTGAGGCCGTTGGTAAGGTATCTGAACCGAAAGAGGATGTTGATAAGGAATTTGACCAGCTCTAGAAGGAATATTACCAACATCTTGATTTGCTTCCATAATGTGAGTTTGGGATCCACTCACATAGGTTCCACAAGAAATAGGAGGTACGTATGGAGGAGGTGGTTCCCCCCATGCAGTGGGATAGGAGGAGGTAAATATTTCCCACTCAATGGAGGAGATGTAACCACTGTAGAGGTTGAAAGAGGAGTTGAAGAACCTATAGGGACATTAACTATCCCAATCATGACTGTAGGTTACACAAGAACCACCGAAACCATAGTTGGAATAGGAATTTGGGAGGCCACATTCGAAAGGAATGGGATAGAGGTAGGACTAATGCTAGTTGACCATATTAGATGATGATAAAGTGAAGATGCACTTGGAGTACCTGAAACTAACTGACCAAGAGAGGTATAACCTCGCGGGAATAAAGGTTCACTAATTTCAAGTAGTGGAGTTGGCCCACTCCCCATATGCGGAGAAGACACATAAGGAAAAACTTCAGGAAGAAAGGGATATTCAGATTCATCACCAAGACTCAGAGTATGAGTGGTTGAGAATTCTAGACGAGGATCTCGAGGAGAGGTTGGAATCTCACCTTTCAATGCCATGGGTGGAAACAGTTGGTGAGGGGAAATCCACAATGATCGAGAAGAAGGATCCAAAGGTACACAAAGATTATCAAATGAATTATATGGGTGTTGAGGAGATATTATCAAAGGACCATAAAGCAAATTCATGGGAAACAACAAAAAATGTTGAGGAACCTCAGGACTTTCTGGGTCAGATTCCTAAGATGATGACAACAACCCTCAAGGTGGAGGAAAAGAAGCAAGGGGTTGAATACTCGTGACAATTCCAAGTTCAAAAACTTAACATTCAAGTGACTCTGAAATGTCAGGGTGAAATCCTTGTGGTGACCCTTCAGTGTCAGACTATGAAGTTGATTGATAAGGCGAACTCAACAATTCTGCCACGATGAACTTTTCTCAGAAACAAAAAGAGAGGAGGTGATTTATTTGTACTTCAATTAAAATTTACCATTAGTAAGGCATAATGAGGCCAAGGAGAACTACATGGGTAAGACCTATTATCGCGGGTAGTAAATTTTAGAACAATAAACAAAAAATAAATAAAAAAGGGTAATCTAGGCAAGAGGGTTTACCAAGTATATGTGAACCAGTATATACACCTTAGCCAAAACCAAGGACTTAACATACGATGGTCAATCTCCCTGAATGTTGTGTTAATGCATCACATTTACAAGGTGGTTAACTCGGTTACTTGTGGCTAAAGGATAACAACCTATTGGGATCTCCTAATATATACGTGACGGTACGAGTACCAGTCCATGTTAGCATTGTCTAATGCATAACCATTCGATGAGAGCATTCGAATATAGTTTCCATATATGGAGCACCTCCGATATACCCAAGAGTACTTGAGAACAATCCTATATACTTTTGTACATGGAACGAGATTTCACCCCTGAGATACAATGCTGGCAAATAAAGACAATTGCTAGGTTTATAGACATTGAAACATGGCTCTAGCCTATACCTCTAAATGTTTACGTTAGGTTTGCTAGAAATAATACTGAGAGGGGGTGGCTTAATCAGTATTTGAAAATCAATAACTTTTTCATTTCCATAATCAGATTTATATAATCTACTTCAGAGAAGGGAACTCGCGTGTGCATGCAACTGTTCTTAAGGCAACCATCATATATCCAGTGAAATTATGATTCAATTAATTCATCATATGTTGATCTTTAATCAGTGCATCAGTACTTCATTAAACATTAAACAATCATCATGTGCAGTAATAACAGAATAAACCATCACACATAAGAAACACACATGAACACCAATATTTAAGGTGGAAACCCAATGTGGGTGAATACCACCTGCTTATTGTCTCTCTCTTCTTTTAATAATAAGAAAATTTGTTTACAATATTGTACTAGTGCAGAATCATACCAATACGTAGGCACTCACCTGCAAAAGGCTACAACCTTCTCTCATTCTCCAGCTTCTTCCGAAAGGGAGCTACAACCCCCTAGTTCTTGTACTAGCCGATATATTTACTAGTACATAGGCTCCGACCTACAGAAGGTTACAACCTTCACTCATTCTCTAGTTTCTACTAGAAGGGAGCTCCAATCCCCTGATCAAATCACCAGCCACTACTGGTAGGAAGCTTTGACTTCCTCACTCAAGGCTCCAACCCTCAGTATCCTTAAGGGACCATGTTTCATAAATTTTTAGACTAGATGCTCCTAGTACACAAAAATACACATGAAGGCCTTGTTTCATCAAATTTTCATACTGGACCCATTAGTAACGTTGAATCTCAAAATCAATCACCACTACAATACAACCATCAAATACATTTGCATCAACTAATCACTAAAACCCAATCAATCTTTGATATGATTGAAAACCAATCATCAATATCTGATATAACTAAAACAATCAATCATGGAAACCTCTAAACCTCTGATATAACTTAATCAAACAATCATTGAACTTCTGACACAACTGAATCAACCATTCATTCAAACTTAATCAAATTCAACCAATCAAATGGAATAGACAAATCGTTGTAACAATACATAGATCTGAACCCAGAACACTGCATCAACAACCAGAACTAACTGTAACCTCAAAAGACATGTGTCAGAATGTATACACTCCTTTAATGAAGAAAACTTGCGTGTATATGCTACTTCCTTTTGCCCAACCTATGTATACCTCTAAAGATACTGAATCATAAAACCTTTGAATCACAAACTGTACCAATCAGTGACATTCTTAAGATCTACTATCATGTTACATAGTTCCAAATAGATAGCAATAAGTATCACCCTTCTTTCTCAATCAATTAATCAATGAGACAAAAGGTCTTTATGCATAAGTTTTACTTTCATATTTAAGAAGACTTCATTGATAGATAAAAGCAATACAGTAGCACTGATCTGATAGATCAGTCATCCTTGAACATCAAGCTTTTCTTTTGCATACACTACTTGGAAGATCCGAACCAGTGTGTATATGCACCTTCACCAAAGTGAACCAGTGTATAGATATGAAAATACTTATAACTTCGTTGCATTTCCCAACTTTAGACATACCCAGATCATTACATCAAAAGGATAAACCATGTGTTAGCAATCAGATCTAGCCCATCCATTATCAAATCACATAATGATAAGTCATTATGATCTTAATCCATCATTAGATCTCATCCATCATCAACCGCTCAAGTGCATATTTAGTCTAGATCAAGCAAAGCATCAGAAACCCATTACATGCATATTTGTTTTGATCTAACACTTCATAAGATATTCATTACTTGTACACTTATCCCTTTGATCTTATCCTCCTTATATAGTTTATTAGGCCTTTCTCAATACCTTGGACGAAAACCACTTAGGATTAAAAACCCCAGACCAAAACCTTGGTTTTCCAACATGTATGCTCTTTTCCTTCTGAGGGAGTGTGTATATGCATATATGCTATTTTTGTTCTATGGACCAGCATGTATACATTTTTTTGACTAACTGGACCTGCGTATACTTCTTAAACTGCTTTAAATCAACCTTTTCCTTTACTTTCTTTATTCTAATTAGTAGACCTAAGTTCCATCTTCATGTTCTTCTACACCAATGTCCTGTTACTTCTGAATAGACCTGTTACATTGTAATTTGTCATATTACTTTTGAAATGATTCCTTTGAACTTCCATGCATTCAGTCACATCTAATATCTCTCTTGTAGATTCATATAGTTACGTAGATTCATCTAGTTACCATGTACAAGTGAGTTGTTATGCTACAAGAGGGTTGCCATCAAGTACAACACATGTATCATAATTCCAACAATCTCCCCCTTTGGACTTGATGGCAACCATGTTGGTGTTGATTACTGCAAGCTGTAGAAAACATTTAGAGATAATAAGAAACACCAAAATACTCTCCCCCTTTGACATCAAGGGCAAAGGGTAGACAAAGATATTCTCCCCCTTTGATATCAAGGGTAAAGGGCTGACAAAAATGAATATTTCATATCTAAATAGCTAAATACGAACATTTATCATGCTTCCCCTAAGCAGAAGTTGAATTCTCTAATTAAACTTCCCCCTTGTACATGCTGAGATGCACTATACCATCCATGCTCCCCTGAGCACATGCAAAGTCTGCAAATATATTTTCTAAAAGAATAACATGACTCTATAACTCAACTCTATGAGTATGACCTTCATATCATCAATGATTCATACATACATCAATCTCCCAACCAAGTGGGGATATACCAAATGTTTATACATGAATGAAATATATGAATTATTACATCATCCTTCCCATGCATAGTGGGGGTATAAATTACATCATATGACGAAAAGGACTCATTAAAAGACTATGACAGACAGAGATGTATTATTACATCATGGGCGTTTATATGACCTTTTCATCGAGTGATATACATGACCTTTATAACAAAGACCAAATTTCTAAACAAGACCATGATAGTCATCAACAACTATCATACACCATATATGATTTGCACCATAAGCACCTATCAGCAACATCTAGACCCACAACCTGTATATGCCCATCATCAGTTCTGAATATATGAAAAAGTAAATATCATCAACCTGTGACAAAGTATGTCGTATATAGATATCAACTCATCCTCTTGATCTCATCAAGATCAACTTGCTTTGCTTCCTTAGTCGAAAGAGCCTTATTATAACCTTCCATGAATTAAATAAGCATATGTCATATCTCCAAGAAGTAACAAAAAATCGCGATGGTGACCATCATCATCAAGAACTGCATGATCTTTCCACAAGAACCCTCAATATATCAACCATCTATCATCAATAGGGAACATCCCCCATTTGATAAGCATTAACCATGCTAATAAGCATATGTGAGTATCAAACCTATCATCATAAAATAAGAAGACATCATCATTATGTGACTAAGTAAACTATGTCTCTGAATATCCATGTCTTCAAAGAGCTGTGTCTTCATGAGACCTGTAATAACACCATTCTCTTGGCCAACCAACAATATTTATCAATATGCAAATTAAGTAATCATCCATGTATCTAGCATAACGTGTATCCATCAAAGAGATAGCAATATGTAGCTAGAAAACCATGAGCTCATAGTCATTTGTCAATATTTCTTGATACTAACAACAACAACAATCGTCAACCATGTGAGAGCCAAGAACTATAGGAATCCTGCATCATAACTACACCATATGAACATTATGCATCTTAAAAGAAATGAGTTACTCATCATCAAATAATGAATTTTTGTACTCAAGCTTTGTACATCTCCTTGTCCTTATGAAGATCACCATGTAACCAAAAATTCATCCATAATCACCCATAAATCTGATCTGAATAACAACTATGTAGCCCTAAGCAATACAAGTATCATCATAGGCAACTCATAACCGCAACATAGCATGATGTATGAATTAAACACTTTCGACACATAAGTGTCATCACCATTGATAAGAATCATTAGGTACCAAAGACTTGTAAACATAATGCCAACAATGAAATATTAGAAGCATAGCATATTCTCCTCCTAAACCTATGCCACCTGTTAACTGCCATATCTGATCATTGCATATATCAGTAAGAAATATCAAGGCATCATCATCAATCAAATATACATCAATTTAGCAACAACTTATGAGCATCAAAAGCACTTCTAAATAACATCCATAGACTGTAGTCATCTATCATCAAGGTAGAAAAGATAATTAATAATTGCTTGAAACATATCAGATCAATTTTATGAGTTTGTCCCACTTCTTCTTCATCAAACCATCATATACACGACTATGAAACTTCTAACTCACATATATACACGACTTGTCTTCATGATAACTACGTATGATAATTAGAACACTAAAATTTCATACTTTCAGTTCCTCCTAGTTCTATTCTATCTGCATACTTGGCTATGCCACATATTTCTAGTTGTACTTCCTTCTTCTTCCATACCTTGGAGTGTGATGATGTTTTCTCATTTCGGTATGTTGGCTGAAATTTCCTCCTACATTCTTTTGCTATATGCCCAAACTTGTTACAAGCATAACACCTTATATGTTTCATATTCACTCTATAGCAGTTATTGGCTTTGTGACCAAACATATTGCAGGAAAAACAATATCCCTTAAAGTAACTAAAATTTGATGATCTTTTTGTGTGATGGTTATTAGCTTGAATCATTCTACTTCTGCATCTGGCTGCAACATGTCGAAAATTATGACATATAAAAATTCAACATTGTTCATTACAGGAAAGAACCAATTATCATTTCCATAGTTAGGAGTAAATGATTTTCTTTGAAGACTTTCTTTCCTTGGTTGTTGGTGGGGTTGACCTCTTATCTCCTTGTTGAGCATTTTAGATTTTTCACTAGATTTCTTTGCTTTAGTCTGTGATCTAGATTCACCTTTAACAATTTCATGAAAACCAAGACCAAATTTGATGGTAGGAGACCTTTGATTACTAAGACTATCATCCAAAATCTTAGTACTATCTTCAAATCATAAAAGTGTATCCTTTTATTCTAGTTTACCTTTTAGGATATTTACCTCAACCTGATATTGCTCTTCCTTTTCAAGATACTACTTCTTCATGATTTCTTCAACTTTTCTTCCTTCTTCCACTTGTTTCCTTAATTTGAGAACTTCATTTTCTTGTTATTCAAATTCTTGGAGTAGTTCTTCATTCTGCTTATTTGAATTTTTGAGATCTTCTTTTAGAGAAATGACTATAGCTTCAAGACCTTCACAATAGCTACTTCTTTCTATAAGTTCCTTGGTTGTTGTGTTCTTTTCATTCACTTCATTTTGCAATGATATCACTTCATCCTGCAGCCTTTGACTTTGATCTTCCATTTCTTTATACTACTTCTTTATTTTGTCTCCTTCCTCCGACCAGGCTTTTAACCTAGTGACTATTGTCATTATGATACAAGTGTTGTTCTTGATGGAAACTCACACAGATGACAGATTATAGTGCAGCAGATCAGAAGCAAAGAATTGATGATCAGACTACAAAGAATGAAGAAAGAAAAGTATATACGCAGGTTCAATATATGCCAAGTCATGTGTTATCACTGTAAAACTTCCTTAAAAAATTTGGACAACTTACATGGTTTCTCAATTCTTGTATCAGTCATGGTCAAGTCATTGTCAAGTCACGTTCAAGTCATTTTTATGTTTTAGAGTCTAAGTCATAGGGTTAGAGTCTCATGTCCATCTTCAAATAAAGTTTGATAGCCTCATGCCATGTCCTAGAAGCCTCACCATGTGTTTAGAAGTCATATCTCACATGATTTTGGAGAAATTTTAAAACTAGCTACAAATCCACATTTTCGTAGCGCAGACAGTGTAAAAATCATATTTTGCGCTACGAAACCCCTGTAGCAGCCTGTTTTAGCAGAAAAAAACTGATTTTACTAGTTAACCTCCAGAATCTTTCCTGAGTCGTGGAAAACTCCTCTCCGAAAAGTGAAAGAGGTTTTCATTCCTAAGATACTGAAGTACAAAAACCTCTTCCACTTTCTTCAGATCCATTACTATCTAGGAGAAATGATGGACCAAAGTTGCGCTACGAAACTGCTGTAGGTGCAGTTTTTCACATGCATATTTCTCTGTTTTACACCTCTTTTTCAAAGACACATTCTGGGAGGTAGGGAAGGTTTTTCAAAAACCCAAGAGAGGTTTTTGTTCAGCATGGATGGGTTCACAAAATCCTCCTTCAGTTTTTCTATATACGGTTTTTTGGAGAAGTTATGAGCTCTGTCCCAAGACCCATTTTTCAGCCAGAACAGAGCAAGGGACAGTCTCCTAATTTCTAGGAACATCAAGGATCGAGTCTGGACAGCTGGAGACGTATTTTAAAAAACCAAGAGAGGTTTTTGTTCTAGACATCCTAGACTACAAAAAACTCCTTTAGTTTCAAAAAATGTGTCATGGTTGAGGAGATAAAGGCTCTGTCCCACGTGCCATTTTCAGGGATCCTAAACCTAAAAACAGGGAAACATGTTCCCTAATTTCTAGGGTTTGTCTTCAGCAGTCAGATAACCACGTGGGAGGCTTCATCAAATTCAACTTATTAAGGTTGCAATTTGTCAAATAATGCTTTAAATTCTTAGATAAGGTTGTTGTAATCATGATAAGGAGTTACACTCCTAGTTGTATTAGGTCACTAGCACTCCTAGTTAACAGTTAGTTCTAATTAATGGTTTGTTTTATGGTTAGAATAGGTGTCACTAATGAAAAATTCGAATTCTCTTGATCATGGATGATGGAATCCTAATTGTAAAGGCTTTATATAGAGCAAGAGGTCGAATTAGCAAAGGGTTGGAAATTTTATGGAAAAGCTTGTATTTGGCTCATGTAAGACTCATTTTCAGTAATACATATTTGACCTTGCTTCTCAGGATTCATGAAGGATTTTTTATGTTCAGAATATGTGATGTTGTCCTTTTCTTAACTCTTACAGTAGTATGGATGTATAATCACTCAAAATTCACTGAATGTGCTCTGACTTCCTGTATACATTTGTAAATTGTGTGGTCCCATATGAGTTTATGTTCTGAATGTTTAAATGTTGAATGCCCTGACTTCCATGTAAGGTTGAGTTCATTGTGATATTGAGGTGTTGTTAACTCCATAATCCCAATGGATAGTTGTTAAATCTGTTTCCACCATTCATATTTGTCACAGTTGTTTTACAAGAGTTATCCATCTTATCTATAATTAAAATCATTAACCCTTTTGAGAGAGCCCTCTCAGGTTGAGGAGGCTAAGCCTTAGCCTAAAGTAGGTTTGAAATAGTTACTTGAAGTCTTCCTGGTCTGCAACCTTCCAGTGTCTGATTTTGAGATAACATCATGTACATACGCATGCTCACTATATCCCCAGTCATGTACACACGCAGGTTCACTATATACCAAGTCGCGAATATACGTAGGTTTGCTATATACCAAGTAGTGTATATACGCAGGTTCACTATATACAAAGGTGCGTATATCGTACACACACACTTTCATGCAAGGAAAGGCACATATATGTCGGAAAACCAAGTTTTGGGTCTGTGGCTTTTGGACCTATGGTTTTGGACCTTGGTATTGCGTCCGAAGTGTTGAACCCAGGTATTGGGTCCCTAGTATTGGTTCTAAACGGTTTTGGACCATGGTATTGAGTAAGGCCTAAGACTATAAAAGGGGAAGGAGATCATTAGGCAAAGGCATGAACTGAAGGATTGAATATTTTATGAATAGCAAGATCTAGAATTGGGTTATGGTGTATATTTGGATCCAAACCAAGGAGGAACCATAACGCTAGAAGATGGAAAAGTTCTATTGATGGGTCAAGATCTTAAGGCTTGAATAGTAGTATCTTTGTGTGATTTTGATCTGTTATATTTAGTGCATGATTTGATCTATAAATCTAATAATTTGGGTATGACTGATGTCTGAATAAGTGAAAAGGGTAAATTATCTTTATAGATCTACACACAAGTTCGACACATCAGAGGTGCGTATACACGCTAGTTCAGTAAGTCAAAGCAACGTATACACTGGTTGGCCTTAATACAACAGTGTATGCACACAGGCTTCTACATATTGAAGTAGCGTACGCCTCATGAAATATGTTTCAGCTGCTTCTATTTGTTGCTGGAGTGTTTTGGGTTCAGGATTGGTTTCTGGTTACTGTTAATGTATTCTGGTTACAACATTCAGAGAAGTAATTGTTTGATTCAGTTTTGATTGAAGAAAAGGAGAATGGTTGATGCAGATATATTTGATGTTTAATTAATGTTATTGATGGATCCAATCTAAAAATTTATGAAACGTGGTCCCTGTAAGTAAAGAGAAGGTTGTAGCCTTATGTAGGTCAACACCTACATACTAGTACCTCAACTAGTACAAGAGCTAAGGGGGTTGTAGCTCCCTTCCAGGAGAAGCTGGAGAATGAGAGAAGGTTGTAGCCTTCTGCAGGTAGCAGCCTATACACTGGTATAAGACTGCACCAGTACAGAAACATTGTAAAAAGAAGTTTCTAATTAAAAGAAAATAGAGAGGAATTGTAGCAGGTGGTTTTCACCCACATTGGGTTTCCACCTTATATCTTGTGTTCTTATGTGTGACTGCCTATTCTATTTTACTATTCCTGGTTACTGTTTATATGGTTTGATGCACAGATTAATGATGAACATCTGAAGAATAATTTAAATTAAAAGTTTGCTGGTTATACGCTGGTTTCCTTAACTACAAATGCATACATACGCGGTTTTTACTAACTGAAGTAGCGTATAAAAATCTGAATGTAAAATGAAAAATAATTGACCTGATAATATTGATTCACCCCCCCTCTCAGTATTATTTACAAGAATTGGTATCAGAGCATGTCCTTCAGAAGAAGCTTGATCGCTTGAAGGAAGATCTATCATCATGAGCAACTACGAAAAGGAGGCATCTATCAGGCCACCAATCTTTGATGGAAGCAACTTCATCTATTGGAAGGTAAGAATCACAACTTATCTTCAACCTCTCGGTACACAAGTTTGGGATATTGTGGAAACAGGATACACATTTCCATTAGCAACACCTACAGATATGGCTGGTAAGAAGCAGTATGAAACAAATGCAAATGTTGTCAATACTCTATTAGGGAGTTTATCTCAATCATAATTCGTCAAGGTTATGCAACTCAAAACCAAAAAATAAAAACGGGACAAGATTGTTCTGAGCTATGAAGGAGATGATCAGGTAAAATGTGCAAAACTACAATCTCTCAAAATTCAATATGAAAATCTCAAAATGCACAATGATGAAAGTGTGGCTAATTATTTATTACGTATAGATGAGATTGTTAATCATATCTTGGGTGAAGAGATAAAAGAAGTTACTTTGGTTGAAAAGGTTCTAAGATCTTTTTCTTCTAAGTTTGAATCAAAAGTTTCTGCCATAGAAGAAAAATAGAATCTACAGAGCATTACCATGTCACGGCTGCACGAAATCCTAACTTCTTTCAAAATGAGAAAACGGGGACCATTGGACATGAGAGAATCTGCATTCAAAGGCTCAAGTAAAGGAGAGTACAATGAGTCAGGAAATATGTCAGAAGGAGAGGAAGAATCAAACTTTGTCAAGAACCTTCAATGGAGTTCTGGAAGATTCAGAGGTAAGGTACCTTTTAAATGCTTTGCTTGTGGAAGAGTCAGTGACTATGCAACCAAATGTCCTCATAAAGATAAGCTTGAAAAAGTTAAGGAACCATTTAGATGGAACAAAAAACAGAATGTAAGTAAGAAGAGCTATTATACACATGAAGACAGTGATGGATTTTCAAATAGTGATGAAGATGAACAATGTAATGATTATAGACTTTTGATGGCTTTTGAAAATGATGATTTCTTGGATGCTATAGATGAAGAAAGTATTTATGATGAAATTTCTAAACTCAAAGTTTGTTTAGAAGAAAAGAATATGGTTATAGATACTCTGACATTCCAACTTGCTAAAAGGGAAAAACACAATGAAAAGTTAGAATGTGGAATTGTGGGACTTAGAAGAAGAAGTGTATATTGAGCAACCAGATGGATTCATCCTTGGAAATGATCCAAAACTTGTATGTAGACTTACGAAGGCACTTTATGGTCTTAAACAGACTCCAAGGGCTAGGAATTTTCGGTTGGACAAATATCTCCATCAACAAGGCTTTTCAAAAGGATCAACAGATAGAAATCTATATATAAAAATTGATAATGATAAATTTCTAATACTTGTTGTGTATGTTGATGATATAATCTTTGGTAGAAATGAAGAAGCCATGAGTCAAAACTTTGGTTTGGTAAAGAAAGAATTTGAAATGTCCCTGCTTGGTGAGTTGACATATTTTCTTGGTTTACAAGTCAAACAAAATAAAGACAATATATTTCTATCACAAACGAAGTACCTCAAGCAGATCTTGAAGAAATACGGCATGGAGGATTCGAAACCAGTATGTACCCCTATGGTAAAAGGATACAGCCACAGCGCAAATGACAATTCAGCAGCAGTACATCAACTGACCTATAGATCCATGATTAGTAGTCTGCTCTATCTGATAGGTACCCGACCAGACATCATGCACACAATGGGAATAGTTGGAAGATTCTAGGCAAATCCAAAAGAAGCACATCTTCAGGCGGTTAAAAGGATTTTCAAATATCTTCAAGGAACACAAAACTATGGCTTATGGTATCCTAGAGATACATATATCACACTTCATGCATATACAGATGCAGACTAGGCAGGAAGCGTAGATGACAGAAAAAGCATTAGTGGTGGTGCATTCTTTATGGGTTCCAGACTAGTTTCTTGGTTCAACAAAAAACAAAGTTCAATTTCTTTATCTACAATTGAAGCAGAATATGTGGATGCTACATCTTGCTGCACACAACGCCTTTGGATGATGCAAACTTTGCAAGATTTTCAAATCACTTGTACTCCACCTATCTCCATTTTATGCAATAATACAAGTTCAACCAGTATTTCAAAAAATCCAGTTATGCATTCAAAGGCCAAGCACATACCTATCAAATATCATTTTCTCCGAGAACAAGTGCTAGAACAAAAGGTCAAATTGGAGTATGTTCCCTCCAAGGAACATGTTGCTGATATACTCACCAAACCACTACCCAGGGAGACATTTGAATACCTCAGACAAAAGCTTGGAGTAGTTGATGCATCATCTTGTTGTTGAAACTTGTCTATTTTAGAGAAAAGTTGTTGTACGCGAGTTTAATGAGGAGAATCCACGTACATACACCGGATTATGTGGATAGAGTCACGTATATGTTGGTTTGAAGATAAACAGTGGGCCAAGCTCAGGATGAAAAGAGTCTGATATGGGTCTAACAGAGATCATCAGCACAAGTTCATGGGGAGCATATATTCTTCTAATAATGCATTGTTGGAATTATCATAGAAGATCTTGGTTCATTTTCATAGTTGTTGTTGGTTTCAGGTGGAATGGGTGCAGAGGGAGATCATGGTTGCTAGTCTGGATGATGATTGACAGATGCTGCTGATGATAGTTATTGATAATTATCATAGTCTTGTTGTAGATATTTCGTCTCTATGTCATGTATTTCTTCTCTTATCAAGGTCATGTAACGGCCTACTTTGGTTTCCCCATTATGCCTGGCATGGATGATGTAACGTTCTTGTTTTATCTTGTGTAAACTTTTGATGTGTCCTCGGTTGGGTGGATGAGTCAATATTGGTATATCCCCACTTGGTTGGGAGATGGATATATGTATGAGTCTTTGGTGATAGGAAGGTCATTTATCATGTATAAAGTCATGTATCTTCTTGTAGAACATCTTCTTGTAGACATTGCCTATAGTCAAGGGGAGCATGGACAACACAACAGAGTAGAGATTTCAGCATGAACTCAGGGGGAGCATAACCCTTTGCACTTGATGACAAAGGGGGAGAATGAATTTGAGTGACTTGGGGTTGCCATCAGGTCCAAAGGGGGAGATTGTTGGCGTTATGATACAAGTGTTGTCCTTGATGAAAACTCACACAGATGGCAGATCATAGTCCAGTAGGTCAGTAGCAAAGAATTGATGATTAGACTACAAAGAATGAAGAAAGAAAAGTATATACGCAGGTTCACTATATAACAAGTCGTGTACATATGCATGTTCACTATATACCAAGTCGTGTACACGCGCAGGTTCACTATATAGCAAGTTGCGTATATACGCGGGTTCGCTATATACCAAGTAGTGTATACACATAGGTTCACTATATACAAAGGCATGTATATCGTACACATGCACTTTCACGCAAGGAAAGGCGCATACATGTTAGAAAACTAAGTTATGGGTTCGTGGTATTTGGACCTATGGTTTCGGACCTTGGTATCGCATCCGAAGTGTTGAACCTAGGTATTGGGTCCCTAGTATTGGTTCTAAATGGTTTTGGACCATGGTATTAAGTAAGGCCTAAGACTATAAAATGGGAAGGAGATCATTAGGAAAAGGCATGAACTGAAGGATTGAGTATTTTATGAAGAGCAAGATCTAGAATTGGGTTATGGTGCACAGCTGGATTCGAACCAAGGAGGAACCAAAACACTAGAAGATCGATAAGTTCTATTGATGGGTCAAGATATTAAGGCTTGAATAGTATATCTTTGTGTGATTTTGATCTGTTATATTTGGCGCATGATTTGATTTATAAATCTTATAATTTGGGTATGACTGATGTCTGAATAAGTGAAAAGGGTAAATTATCTTTATAGATCTATACGCAGGTTCACCACATCAGAGGCGCATATACACGCTGGTTTAGTAAGTCAAAGAAATGTATATGCTGGTTGGCATTAATATAGCAATGTATGCATGCAGGTTTCTACATATTGAAGTAGCGTAAACCTCATGAAATATGTTTTAGCTGCTTCTGTTTGTTGTTGCAGTGTTCTGGGTTCAGGATTGGTTTCTAGTTATTGTTAATGTATTCTGGTTACAACATTTAGAGAAGTAATTGTTTGATTCAGTTTTGATTGAAGAAAACAAGAATGGTTGATGGAGATATATTTGATGTTTAATTAATGTTATTGATGGATCTAGTCTGAAAATTTATGAAACGTGGTCCCTGGAAGTAAAGAGAAGGTTGTAGCCTTCTATAGGTCAGCACCTACGTACTAGTACCTCATCTAGTACAAGAGCTAAGGGGGTTGTAGCTCCCTTGTAGGAGAAGCTGGAGAATGAGAGAAGGTTGTAGCCTTCTGCAGGTAGCAATATGTGTACTGGTATAAGACTGCACTAGTACAAAAACATTGTAAAAAGAAGTTTCTAATTAAAAGAAGATATAGATGAATTGCAGCAGGTGGTTGTCACCCACATTAGGTTTCCACCTTATATCTTGTGTTCTTATGTGTGACTGCCTGTTCTGTTTTACTATTCTTGGTTACTATTTATATGGTTTGATGCACAACTTAATGATCAACATCTAAAGAATAATTTAAATTACAAGTCTGCTAGTTATACGCTAGTTTCCTTAACTGCAATTGTGTACATATGCAGTTTTTACTAACTAAAGTAGCATATACAAATCTAATTGTAAAATGAAAAATAATTGACCTGATAATACTAATTCACCCCCCTCTTAGTATTATTTACAACAATAACTTCTTCTTTGTAGGCACATTCCCTTTTATCAATTAGATCTTTTTGATCTCTAATTGTGTTTGTGAGCCTTTTAAATTCTGCCTCTATTTGATTTCTTTCTCTTCATCAATAAGAGAAAATTAAGTTGTTTCGTTGTCACTTTCCTTGTCTTCAAATGAACAGAGAAATGTATCACCAGAGGACAACAAATTTATACCTGATAGTTCTTTTGCTTATTCATCTTCATTCTGAGGTGATTCTGAATCTGAAGAGTTGCTTCCACATAAAGGCCAATCGTCTCTCCCACTGTCATAGTTCCTTTGATATTTTTTCTTCTTTTGAGGTGATTCCTTCTTTAGCTTCTTTCACATTATTACTACGGATCTGCTTCAAGCGATCAAGCTTCTACCAAAGGACCTACTCTGATACCAATTGTTGGAAATAATACTGAGAGGGCGGGTGAATCAACATTTGCAAATCAATAACTTTTTCATTTCCATAATCAGATTTATATACGGTACTTCAGAGAAGGGAACTTGTGTGTGAAGGTAATTGTTCTTAAGGCAACCATCATATATCTAGTAAACTTATGATTCAAGTAATTCATCATATGTTGATCTTTAATCAGTGCATCAGTATTTTATTAAAAATTAAACAGTAACCATGTGCAGTAATAATAGAATAAACCATCGCACATAAGAAACACACATGAACACCAATATTTAATATGGAAATCCAATGTGGGTGAAAACCACCTACTACTGTTGTCTCTCTCTTCTTTTAATAATAAGAAAATATGTTTGTAATCTTGTACTAGTGTAGACTCATACCAGTATGTACGCACCCACTTGCAAAAGGCTATAACCTTCTCTCTTTCTCCAGCTTCTTCTAGAAGGGAGCTACAACCCGCTAGTTCTTGTACTAGCCGATATATTTACTAGTATGTAGGCTCCGACATATAGAAGGCTACAACCTCCACTCATTCCCTAGCTGCTACTGAAAGGGAGCTCCAACCCTCTGATCAAATCACCAACCACTACTGGCAGGAAGCTTCGACTTCCTAACTCAAGGCTCCAATCCTCAGTATCCTTCAGGGACCATGTTTCATAAATTTTCAGACTAGATGATCCTAGTACACAAAAATACACATGAAGGCCTCATTTCATCAAATTTTCATACTAGACCCATTAGTAACATTGAATCTCAAAATCAATAATCACTACAATAAAACCATCAAATACATTTGCATCAACAGTTCACTAAAATCCAATCAATCTCTGATATAATTGAAACCCAATCATCAATCTCTGATATAATTGAAACCCAAATATCAATCTCTGATATAACTGAAACAATCAATCATGGAAACCTCTGAACCTCTGATACCACTGAATCAAACAATCACTGAACCTATGACAAACTGAATCAACCACTCATTCAAAGTTAATCAAATTCAACCAATAAACTGGAATAGATATATCACTGTAAACAGTACACAAATCTGAACCCAGAACATTGCATCAACAACCAGAACTAACTGTAACCTCAAAAGACGTGTAAAAATGTATACACTCCTTTAATGAAGCAAACCTACATGTATATGTTGCTTCATTTTTCCCAACCTGCGTATACCTCTAAAGATATTGAATCATAAAACCTTTGAACCACAAATTGTACCAATGAGTGACATTCTGAAGATCTATTGTCATATTACAGAGTTCTAAATATATAGAAACAAGGACCACCCTTCTTTCTCAATCAATTAATCAATAAGACACAAACTCTTTATGCATTCAATTTTACTTTTAGATCTAAGAAGACTTCGTTGATCGATAGTAGTAAAACAACAACACTGATCTGATAGATCAGTCATCCTTGAACATCACGATTTTTTTGCATACACTACTTGGAAGAGCCAAGCCAGTGTGTATACGTACCTTCGTGAAAGTGAACCAATGTATAGGTCTGCAGATACTAACTTATAACTTCGCTACAATTCCCGACTTTAGACATACCCAAATCATTACATATAAAGGATAAACCATGTGTTAGCAATCAGATCTAGACCATCTATTATTAGATCACATAATGATAAGTCATTATGATCCTGATCCATCATTAGATCTCATCCATCATCAAATGCTCAGGTGCATATATAGTCTAGATCAAGAAAAGCATCAGAAACCCATTACATGCATATTTGTTTTGATCTAACACTTCATAAGATATTCATTACTTGTACAGTTATCCCTTTGATATTCTCCTCCTTATATAGCTTTTTAGGCCTTTCTCAATACCTTCGACCAAAACCACTTAGGACCAAATACCTCGGACCAATACCTTGAACCAAATACCTCATACCAATTCCTTGGACCAAATACCTAGCACCAAATACCTTGGACCAAAACCTTGGTTTTCCAACATGTACGCTCTTTTCCTTCTGAGGGAGTGCATGTATAAGTATACACTCTTTTTGTTCTATGGACTAGCGTGTATATGCTATTTTGACTACGTGAACCTACGTATACTTCTTAAACTGCTTTACATAAAACTTTTCCTTTACTTTCTTTATTTTGATCAGTAGACCTAAGTTCCATCTTCTTGTTCTTCTATACCAATGTCCTGTTACTTCTAAATAGACCTGTTACACTGTAATTTTCCATATTACTTATAAAATGATTCCTTTGAACTGCCATGCATTCTGTCACATCTGATATCTCTCCTATAGATTCATCTAGTTATGTAGATTCATCTAGTTACCATATACAAGTGATCTGTTCTACTACAAGTGGGTTTCCATCAAGTACAAAACATGTATCATAATGCCAAGAAGGTTCCAAATTCTCCTTTGGTTAATTGAGTAAATTTTAATTTTTATCTTGAATTATGTTTCAGTTTCAGGCTCAAAACTATGTCACCTGAATCCCTAAGATGCAACTATATGAGAAAAATAAAACTCTCCCCTTCAATGAAAGCTAGACTAATCAAGGGAAGAAATTTCATTCAATAATGCATCAAACAATCATGCCTTCCACTAACTTTCACTTTCTCTTTCCAAATGTAATGATCAAAATCAAAAACAACCTTCATTTTTCATAATCCTAACTACAATTTTTCGAAAGAAAAATGATCTTTACTTTTACTAAGATGAATTCATATAAATGATGTTTTTATTTGATTTTTTTAATGCTCTAATGCAATTAAAGCATCAACTAAATTGTAATGACAAATGATTCAAATGCCTCATATGCAACTAAAGCATCAACTAAAGCATAATGAAAATTTATTCAAATGCCTCTAATGCACCAATCAAAGAAACACTGATTCGAATTCAAAAACACTTAAATGAAAATAACTTTCACTTTTTCCCTTTTGAACAAATAAACAATACACTCTTTTCAGGTTGTAAATCAAACAATGTAATCTATGCTTGACAACCAACAAAGATGGTTTCTAAATGCAACATGACCTAATGCAATCAAAAAGAAACTTTTGAAAAGACAAGCTAAAACCAATGAAAATATATGTTTTGAATGACTTCTTCATAAAACAAGATCTAATCAACCAGTAAATCAAGATCTCTGTGACATTTGCAAGCAACAAGTGACAACCAAATGACCTTAATAACCTGGAATAAATTTAATTCCACTCCAAGAACTTGAAAAAACAAAGAGACAAAAACTTGCTAATTAACGAAGATGACCAGACAAAGCACAAAGGAATCCAATAAAAAAAGATAGGAAACAAACCTTAGGGGCCAAGACACATTGGATTTTGATAGTAAAACCCTAATTTCTTCCAAAACTCTGAGATCAAGGTGGTTGTAATAGCCAAATCCATGCTAAAATGGAGATCGATGCAATTGTTTCAAGAAAAAATGCGTTGGCAACACGACTATTCAGATAACAAGTGCATTGGGTGAGGAATATGGGAAAAAATAAAAAGATTTCAAAAAAAAATCCCCAGTGGAGTCACCACTTTGTTGTGAAGATAAATCCTCTCTATGGAAAGAGGCAATCTCTTTAGCCCAATGAGTGGGTCTAGCAACAAACTGAACAAACTAATGTAGGCTTTCCTAGCTTATGTTTAAAAATGCAGAGAGGAGGAGAAACCTACCCCACTCTGATGTTAATCACTCAATCCTTTCGTGATGGCTTAGATCTCCTAGCTTCTAGGCTCACTCCTTGCTTGTTCTTTGTGCTTAATTACCTATAAATGAGATCAAAATACAATATAAGATACAAGAGCATACACAAAATATATCAAACATAAACTACTTAATAGATAAAGGAGTATTAAGCTAAATGCATAAAAATTTACAAATTTATGGAAAGTGAACATCAGATGTATATATTAATGAATCAAAAAGGGAAGCATACAACCATTTCCTTGATGTTGGAGGCCTCCTTTTGGTGGATTTCCAAGTCCAAGCCAAGACTCTTTAAGCACTCCTTCTCCAAGTTAGATGGGCAAGATTTAGGCATAATCGCAGAATAGGAATGCAACCAATCAATGACCAACCATTTGGGGATGGAAGTTATTTGATTTACAGGAAGGGTGAGGGAGTTGGGGATCTAATAAAGAGGGAGGAAGAACCACATATCAAGGGAAATTCCCTTAAAGGTAGGATCAAGAGCTCCAAATGGGAGAGCTCGACCATACATCTACCCAAGAACATCTAGCTCAATGTTTCTCTAATTTTCCAGCATACAAAGCTTCTACACCATTTTGAGAAAACCTACCATAAGAGGTTCAATGTGACTTTTTATATCAAAACCCACACTAGCAGTGCTAGGTAAAATAACTGCAACTTTCCATCAGCATGGGCAAGCGATGGAGCGAAGAGCGCTGGTCTTGAAATTTGGGGTTTTAGTCAACCTTCTCCATAATTGACTCAGGGCGGTTTTTCTTCCATTCTTCGAGGATGTTTCAGCATGTGTTTAATGATGAATACAAATCAAAATTGTCAACATTTTGGAACTTCAGGATGTGGAACAGGAAGTGAACATGAAGTGTGACAAAATAGTATGTAACACGTAGCTTTATGCAACTACTCATTCACACAAATAAATATTTACAAGCTCGATGTAGGAATTTAATTCATTGGTGTATGCAATTGCTCTTATGCACAACTAAATATGTAAAAATTTTAAATGGAATAGTCTAAAACTTAATCCGTTTGTGAAAAATAAGGTCCCCATTGCATTAAAACTACATGAAAAGTTGTGTTGGAGATACGTATGTAGAAGGACTGTGCGAGGGAATATATGCAACTTCATCTAGCTTGAACACATATTGATAGTTAGCTTTGCATGGTAATGCTCAAAACAATGTGTCAAGTCATTCGTAAATCAAATTTGGTTTGATTTTAGAGTGTAGTGGGCACCAAATGTCAAGTCAATTTGTCATAGAAGGTGGTTGAATGCATGTCCGCATAATATTTATTTGTGAATGTCCTTGCACAATTCACTATTTATAGCCATTACTTATAGTTTTATGCTAACTGCCATGATCACAACCATAGTCTAACGAAACTTCAAATTTGTTTGGAAAAACAATGGAAATTCATGCACATTCCTCATAAAATATAGCATAAATGTTTTGTAACTCCAAGGTATAGCTATCAAATTTCAAGATCTTGGGCGTCGATAGGGTTTTTGATGATGTTGAATCCATTTCCACTATGAAAAACATGTTTCACACTCTTATACCGTCGGATTTTTCTTGAAAAAAATATCACATTCTGACAATTTTTTGCCGTGAGGGAAAATTTCTACCCCGGTAAACAACCTCTATTATTGTATATCATATGTTTCTAATTCTTATGACATGGATATCAATAATCTTGAAGCAAGAGTAAAGTGCAGAGTAATTGGACATGATGCTTTTGGAATTTCAATTCTTTTTTTCATTACTTTCCACAAACGTTTTCTTTGGTATATTTAATTGTTATTTATTTAGAGTGGCATGTGTAACAATTTTCACACAAGTAATAGTAACAACTGGTCATTGTGAAGAGAACATAGAATTGTAAAGTTAAACAAGATTTGAAAACATTATTCTTTGACAGAGTATTTTCTTACTACAAACCGAAAATGGGTAGCAGATGAAGGAAAAGGGGTTATTTGCAGTGATATGATGAAGTCATTTTCTACTACCAATGATAGCTTTGAATTCTCAACAATGTATGAGTGACATGTGAATTTTTCATTGGAAGAGAAAACAAGAAACAAGATTTGGAATACAAGATTAGGGAAAGTTGGGTATGTTCTTTGATTTCAGAGAAATTGTTTATCTATGTGCAAATAATTTTGATTTCAGATTGAGAACAATTAATCTAGGAGCGACAAAGGTTCCTTTGGATCCCAAGGAATTTAGATGGTTACCCAAGTTACTAAAACCAAACAAGCATTTAGAATTATCTGATGCGAATATATTCCTAAAGCCAAAAGGAGATGGGATTGACATTGTGCAAGAATTCATTTTTCCAACATCTGAGGTTCCTTTTGATTTTCTTTGCTATATATATCTTTGTTTAGGCAACCATTCAGGAATTATTTTTGGTTATTTTCCCATGTAATGGGCTAGGAAAGTACAAAAAATGTTATGAAATGCATTTTCTATGTGCTTTATAAGACATAAAAAAATAATTGTATTTTTGATTGGGTTGATGTCATTTCCAATTAATTAGCTAATCAATTAGATAGATTATCCAACGAATTCTTTATGATGGTGTATCTGATAAAAACTCTCATGTCAAGGCACATGTTTGATAGTCTACCCTATAATCCTAAATTCAATTTTGGGTAGGAACCAACGCAGTTCAGGGATCCTATATTGTGGATGCACAAAGCTTATTTAATTTTTTGTTTAATTCTAGATATGTTTGTAAGGAAAGTCGAATGCATGGTAATTGGACAAGAGCCTCCTTGAATATCTGTAGAGGCTGAGGTTTTCTTATCTGGAAAAGGGGAACATTAGGAAAGTGAAATAAATATGGTTATTTGAACTTATGGTTTTAAATATAGGCCATTTATCTTGCCGAAGTTTTTTCTAGATAGGTATTTTGTTGCTAAATTTTGTAGGCAATATCATCATTGGCTACTTATATTTGAACATAAAAAGAATATGAATTTTCCATTTACCATTGGAAAAGTAACTGTGAAGAATACGACTCGCACTAACATTCTTGCAACGGTAAAATATTCTAGATCCAAGAGTATGCCTAAAATAGGGAGGCATTAAAGAGGTCATGGACATCAAAGTTGATAGTGCTTTACTACCTAATTGGGTTAGTACTTGTTTGCAAGAAAACCATAAAATGATGGAGTAAATTTTTTAAGAGGTCATTACTTTCGATGACCATTTTGTCAAATTGTAGGATGCAAATTATAACAGGGGTAGTAAAAGATTGAAAATTGAAAGGGTACAACTTTGAAACATAAAGGTTGTGGATCGAGAAAAAATGAATGTTGATTTGTTTGGGGTTGTGATGCCAGGGTTGATGAAATTGCATCAAGCTAGTGATGACACACTTATAGAATTTTTTAGTCAATGACAAGTAGAAAATATGAAGCTAAAGGAAAAAATAAAAGAGTTAGAAGATACTCTGAGCCCAAGTCCTTTGTTGAAGACTCCACTAGCAATACAAAGAATGGCATTGGAAATTTATAGTCTTGGCAGATCTCATAGATTTGATATAACTATCAATGTTCTTAATGTAGTGAAGTTTTATATTATTAGTGATATATCCAAAAGATTGTGAATTATTGAATTTGCATGGAAAACAACTTTATCTCTGCGACATTTAAGAAGAGAACTTAGTCTTATATCGAGTTGGTTAAACATAAGCTCAAGGAAGACAGGGAATCCATAGAAAATGACCTACTAACATTCAATCAGAAGCTTCATTTACCGTCCAAACTAGAAAAATATAAAAAAGGGTTGTCAGATGTTGATCAGATGAAGAAAATCAAATTGTTTGAACTAGAAAAACATAAACACGGGTTGCCATATGTAGATAAGTTGAAGTAGATCAAGGCTAGATGGTCTAAGAAAATATGAACATTAGAGGACATATTTATGAGTGTGGAGGCATAGAAAATAGAAGAGCTAATGTGTATCTCAAGGAAGTAGTCATTGTTCAGGATTTAAATGGTCTATGCATTACATATGAGTCTGGATTAATTATGACAGACAAGTTGATAGCTGAATTGGAGAAGCTACAATAATCACAAGAAACATAATCGATGATATAACTAATTTTAATACAAAGGAAATTAGCAAATGGCTAATTACTTTTGTTAGTGTTAATGAAGAGTACTCTGCCTCAGCTTTGCAATTGCAAGAAGAAACTAGATAAATTGAAGAGGAGATATTCAATGAATGTGTTAAACAGGACATTAATGTCACTCCAATGAAAGAATTCATTAAAGCTAAATAGAAGGAATTCATTGTAGAAAGTGTGATTCAGAGAAATAGTTGACAACTAAACAATATCGAGTTGTGCTTTTGCATATTGTAATTTTTTAATATATTGTAACATTTGTTTTTCTATTCATAGTATTTAACTATTGAAGTTTTATGGATATATTATGATGTAATAGTGTGATTCTTGAATGCAGTTCCTTGTTCTTTATTACAGATGACGGTTAGATATTACAGTTGATGGGAGCCCAATTCTAGCCTCCATAGGGACAAATGCATTTACTTTTTTGACTTAAGTATTAGCATTTTGATCAATTATTTATGCAACATGGGCTATTTTATGGACCATGAGTCTGTAATCATACCTTTTTTGAATTATAGTTATTGTCTTTTCTATTTCTTAGTCTATTTACAAATATGTAAACAATTCTGAGATAACGTTTCGTATGAGATGTTGTATAGACCAGAATTTTGGGATGTTGCATAGAAAACACTAATTGAACATGTGTTTTCCGATATCTTATTTGAGATTCTATATATTAGCTAATGCTCCGTAATTCATGATAATTAAAATGGATTTCTATTTACCCTGTCCTAAAACTGAAATTTTTTACCAGTTATATCAAGAATTCTTAGATAATGTTTTGCATGTCATCTTTTATTACTTTGGATTTTGTAGCATTTTTCAAGAACATTAACTAGACATAAGTTGATGAGACTATGATTTGGATATTTTATATGTTCTGTAATTCATGATAATTAAAATGGATTTCTATTTACCCTGTCCTAAAACTGAAATTTTTTACCAGTTATATCAAGAATTCTTAGATAATGTTTTGCATGTCATCTTTTATTACTTCGGATTTTGTAGCATTTTTCAAGAACATTAACTAGACATAAGTTGATGAGACTATGATTTGGATATTTTATATTCTATGTAATGGTGTGAAATTGATGACAATGAAAATGAACGTTTAGCATGACTTTTGGTTCAAAGATATCTATTCAATTTGTGATGTTTATTTTAATGTTAATATAATTGTGTTCATTACTATTCAAGGCTTATGAAGCACAAAGACTCATTACTATATTCTAGTTCTATTTACAATGGAAATGAACATTTGGATAAAGTTTTGGTTGTCATATATCTATTGCATTCATTGTGATTAGCATTTGAATTTGAATAAAATTATAGTTAATGTAAGTATGGTGATTACTACTAAAGGCTTCTCATGCAAAATGACTGATTATTCTATCCTAGTTGTCTTTATTTATCAATGCATGTACAAAAGTGAGAGTTGAAGGCATCAATGTTTCATTGTGTGGAGTTTTCATTGTATGAGGCTTAGAATGAAAGTTTTCATTGTGCATAGTAATCTTCTTGCCCAGAGTCAAATTTTCGCACAATGGAACATTGATTATGACTAAATCATACTTTCTTAATAACAATTTTTATCACTTTGTAAAAAATCAAGAGGAACTTATGACACAATAAATTAATTTTCTCAACTTGAAAGAAGAAGAACAAGAAGAAGAATAATGATAATAATAATGATAATAATAATAATACATTAAACTATGGGTAAGGCATTGTGCAAAAACTCCATATTTTGTTTTGCAATAGTCAATGGTAAATCAATATTTGTAAGCAATTTAGTTATAGATGTGTCGAGATTGTTTTCTTAAAGAAAACAAGTATTTAAATAATGCATGCAAGATATAGAAACATGTTTCATTGTGCAGATCCTCTTTTGTCCAAAGCTCATATTAAAATTTACATTATGCACACGAAACTACTTCCGCAAAATGAAATCTTTTATTAAACAATTATAAACATAAAATATCATAACTATAAATTAAACTAATTTCACTTTATGATGAAATAAAAATTATTTAATAATAATTTTTATCAATTGAAAAAAAAATTAATAATGCTATTATGAATTCAAATTCATATATTTTTTAATAAATGTAGGAAATATCTGACCTAGAAAACTAAGAACTATAATTGTATGCATTTTTTTTATTATACGAAGGTAGCGTATCTATGTTTTAATTGGATACTAAGTTTGTACTTGAAGTTTTAATAATTTCATATATAAGTAATCATTTTCTTTCGATTACATTTGTCGAATGTGTAACATTAGATCTTTGCAAAATATTTATGAACACTATATGCATATGTGATAAGTGTCTTTTTAACGCATGTGAACAATGACTGTCGTGTGGGAAAGCCTCAGTGTGCAAAGAAAGGAAAACAAACTCTAATTCATAGTGTAACGAAAATGTTCATTAGAAATGTTGTGGTTTTGCATATAAATTCTCAGTCCACAAATGTCTTTCTTGTACCCGTTGTTTCTTATTACATTTGTTAATTGAGTACTAATTATCAAATATTCAATTAAATGGTTTTTAGTGCATAAGAGAAACATTACTATTATTTAACTGATACTAATGAAATTTGGTAATTATAATCAATGCGAAAGGGGCATGCTGCGAATGGAAAAGGCACAAAATTACAAACTAATGTTATGTATAACCAAATAATAATAATAATGATAATGATAATAATTATGTCGGAGGTGATACATGAGATCCCTCTCCAGAAATTCATTATGTGACACTTCAGAATGAACTTGAGGATGCAGTTCAACCAGAAGCGACAAACATGAAGGAAGAAAAACAACAAGCAAAGGGTTTTGTTAAGCTAGAGGAGGTTTCAACAACAAATATGGAGGAAATGGAATATCAAGCTCCATATGGAGATATCAATTAGTTTTTATATGCATTAGTTAGCTAATATACATAGTTTTTTTATGGTTTGTAAATATGTGTTATTTAATGGTGTGTTTTGGCAGACATATAAGCCAAATGTTGTAAGAAAGTTGGGACATACATGTCTGATAATTTCAGAGCTTTGGAAAAAGCTATTTTGGAGGATACAAATCTTGAAATTGCTGAATGTATTTTTTTTTGCTAGACTCCAGCTTATTTAATAAAAAATATATATTTCTTTAAAATAATAATAAAAGATGGAGAGAACAATGAGGAAGTGCTATTACCTAGCCTGTGGTTACCCTAGCTACACCTCCGACCACAGTTAGCTGTAGTCAGTCTCCATAAGCATTTTTTCCTTCAGCCCGCTACCCGTTGTTCCTCACCTACTCTTCCTTTCCATTTGTCGATGTCAATGGTTGGCATGGAGGGCATGGAGCTCGATGTTGTGGACTTACCACTGGATCCCTACTTGGAACAGGTCGATTTTTGCAACCCTAACCCTAAAATGACTCCTTTTTCATCTACACTATCGTGCTCGATACCGGTGTTGGTTGTTTTACTTCCCGGGCATAGGGACTCCACACTTCGCATCGGGTCCCTCTCCATTGAATTGCTAGCTCTTGACTACCCGTCATTGTCCCCTAGCACCCTTAAGCTACTAGCCTCCTGCTCATCACCATTGTTCGACCTCACGCCTCCCACTGAGCTCTGCTTCTCCCAAAATCCACCCTCCCTCTCGAGCCCTCTACCTGCTAAGCCTACACAGACTCAACATACCCCTGAACACCCTGGATCTGGCAAGAAATCTTAGGACCCTGCACATCCATCAGGTTGACTCGATACCTCGGTAATCAAGGTTAGGTCAGCAAAGCCACAATCTACATCAAATAAATCCTCAGACCCATTACAGGATCATCCCGTTGTGCTGAGGACAGGGAAGAAGAAAACCAAGTGTATCAAGGCATGTGGTAAGGATTTCACCATTAAATTCGGCAAAGGTCTCACTACGAGGGAAGTCACCGAGAGAGAAGGGAAAGTGCTAGTGGGTAGGGTTCGTAGAACCTAAATAGTGGAACGATTGGCTTTATTAGTAAAAGAGATTTGGGGACAGATATTTTTACAGCTCCTAGAGGTTCAGGCACTACCTCGGGGGTGGTTTGTGCTCCACTTTGCACTTGAAGAAAACAGGAACCTAGCTTTGGCTTGATTCAAACATATATAAATGGCACTGGTCTTGCTCAAAAGATGGAGCCCTCTTTTCGATCCAGAAAGAGAGCAGATAGGAGCAGGACCACTCTTAGTGTGGTAACCAGGTTTACCCCTCCAGTACTGTTCAAAAGAAGTGTTTGTAAGGATAGGGAACACCCTTGGCACCTTTCTGGATTATGATAAATCCATCGTTCAATCAAAAGACTGAACACTAGCTCAAATTCTAGTGCATCTAAATAGATGGGATGGCCTGGAAGAAAAAGTAAACCTACAATGGTGAAATTTCACTAGGGTACAAATCTTAGATTATGAGGGTGTGCCTTTTAGATTCTGAAGGTGTCACAAGGTTGGGCATCTGTTCAAGGAATGCCCTCTAGTCTCAAAACCTCTAGATGCAGCAGTGGGACAGGAAGCTGGCAACAATAAAGGGACCCCAAAAAACATCAATAAAAACTCTGTGGCTGCTCTAGATCCACCTCGGAAGATGAATCCTCCCAGGACGGTTCAGCATGATCTATAAATCTCTTCGGTCCCTCCATCCCCTCCTCTAACTTGAGCCAGGGAAGCTGCTGAAGCAGCTCGTTCAATGGGTATTCCTCTTCTCTCTTCCACTTCTCTATCTTCTAATTATGGATCATCTAGACATCATATGCATAATGTATCATCTATGCATTGCTCCACCCCTCTTGCCTCCATTACATGCACACTTTGCCCTCATCATATGGTAGATTCCACCACCTCCCCCATTACTCATCCAAACACTCTTCCTCTCCATCTCCTTCTCCCTTGGCACCCCCTCATCCAAATAATCTCTGATCATGCACTTCCATTAGGGATCCACATCTATCGATCTCTGGCCTTGGCCTATCTCACTCCTCAACTTCAATCAAACTCCTATGGGGGCATAAATCATAACTCTCACATGTTATTCTTCGAGCTGATGCTGAGGTGATCTCGGGAAGACAATCCTCATTGGACTGGGTTCTTAGAGCAAAGAAAACCCTTGATTTGGTTCCCCCATGAACTTCCTATCCTTTAACTGGAGGGGTTTGGCCAGTAACCCCAACAAACTAGCCCTCTGCAAATTTTTTACTTTTGAGCCTATTGATTTAATCCTTCTTCAAGAAACCCTAGGGGAAGTTCAACACACCACTAGGATTCTGCAGAGTTTATGCCCGGGGTGAGAGTTCATTGCCTTTGATGCAATGGGTCATTCAGGTGGTTTGGCCTTGGGATATAATCCCCATACTGTAAACCTTAAATCGACTTGGGGAGAAAAGGGATTCATTGGTATTGATTTTTTCTCTGCAGAGATGGGAATGGAACTTTGTGTTATGAATGTATATGGGTCGTGCAAAGGGTAGGAGGCCTCTGGAATCATCTCCTCGATCTCTTTCTACCTTCGTCTGACAACTTCATCTTGGGAGGCAACCTCAAATTTTCTATTGGATACAGTGAGTCTTAGGGTTCATTAGATCAAATTGATCCACTCTCTGATATCATCAAAAATCTACTTGAATAGGCCCACCTCACAGATGTTCCTATGAACCGGTCACTGCCTACTTGGAGGAATAGAAGGGTTGGCGAGGTAGCCCTTGCCAGAAGTCTGGATCATTTTGTCATTAAAAATCCATTGATTCAGTGTTTATCTCATTACAGGCAATGGGTTGGGTCTAGAGGTATCTCTAACCACTCGTCTATCGATTTAGAAATATCTGGTCCGCTAATCAAACACAAGGCCCCGTTCAAATTCAACACTATCTGGCTATAGGATCCCTTGTACATTGATCTAGTCACCAATCACTAGACACAAAACCCTCCGTCATAATGTCACACTTGGGCAGAGGGATTTTGTCAAAATCTTCATCAGCTCAAGAAGCTCACTATCAAGTGGGCAAAGGACAAACGAAAATAGATATCCAAACTCTCTCCTCCGTAAAATCAGCCTTGAGAGACCTCAATGATGACAACAGCAGAGGATTCATAAGTGCTTGTTACCAGGAATAGTGTCCACTCGGAGCTGCTATTCCCACTAAGACTGGTAGTTATCTTTGAAACAAACAAGTAAAGACTACTTTCGTTTTCCTTTATGAAAATAGATAAGAGTGGAACAAAGGACACCAACCTTAGTCTTGCACTTGGTTCCTTACTTGATTCCTCTCCTTCCTGATAGATCTTTGCCACTTCTTCTTCGTCTGCCCACCTTCAAAGAACACCTATGGAATCAAAGAACCATACTACTATCGAAGAACAGAGATCTATATTCATAAATAACACAGGACAAGATATGTATTAACCATACAAATGCATATATAATCAAACATAGAAGAATATGGAGGAAAACTTCAATAACTTTATTAATATCAAGAATAGCAAGAGGATTACAACCAATAGTTCTGACCCAGCATCATCCTCCAACAAGAAATCCCTTCTTCACCTCAACTAAAGCTTAGATCACCCAACACTATGAAGTTTCACCAGAAAACCAACAACACTTCTCTACAAGATATAAGATTCCAGCCTCCCCCCCTTTGATCTCTAGGATGAGAGATCCATATATAGATTTTTGCAAAGGTATGAGTCAGCTCTGGGTTTTTTATTAGTTTCCTCTCTCTGATAATTCTTGGTTCCACTTGGAGATTTCTTTGATATCTTACTCATTCTTAAGTGAATTCTAAGAGGCAAGTGTCATATGAGAAATTTCTAGAAGATTCCTTGATCATCCACTTAGCAAATTGTCTCTGCCACTTGTCTATTCTCATCCATCGTACCCTGTAGAATGACTTTTCAGTATGCATCGTACCTCCCATGTGTATTAGGTGAGATGCATCACACCCTCTGCACTGGGCATTCAATATGGTCCAGTTTTGACCAGTTCTGAGCATTTTTCTGTGGAGAACTTCTGGGAGATGGTGTAATCAGCTGACCTTGTTCCTTTAGGTAATGAAGCAACACTTTTAGGGACTTAGGAGCCGTCAGTTTGTGGACATTTATGATTTGGGTTGTAGTGCCAAAAAATGTCTATAACAGTTGCCCCCCTAAAGCATGAGGTTGTTAATCTTTTGATGTCGGGTGAAATGCTTTATCATGAGGATCCGAAGTTTTTTCGAGCTGGGAGGCGAACTGTAATAAGATACAACACAATAACTTATCTTCATAATATTTTCCATGATCTAGCTGAGGTGGGCATTCCCATGCTCAGCTTTATAAATTCATTTTCATGTACATAGGACAGACGACCGTCTGTGTGGCAGACTGATGATTCGGACTCATCATCCTTTGATTTGGATGATCATCTATTTGGCAATGATGTACATTTGATGTCTTTATATTCTTGAATATATCACAGCCAGGATCGATGAAACTAGATCTGAGCTCTTCAAAACTCGTTCAATCTTCACTCGGAGTACAAGTCGATCCATGTGAAAAAATGTTCTGGAGTCTAACATGGAAAGACATCGCCTGATTACTAGCCAATGATGTAAGCTGTTAACAGACGCAAGAGGAATCACCAATAATGACAATGACCCTCAAGGTACTACAGTACAATTCGTGTGGTGTGAAAAAGGACTTGGCATCGAACACCACACAAAATCTCTCGGTCGAAGGCCATTACTGTAAACCTGTCGCTGAAAGTGAGAAACTTGCCATTGAGGCATGCAAGATTCAAAGTACTGAAAGGGTTGTTCCTAGGTCTACTTCTTGGATAATGAGCTGATGTCGACAAGAAGTGACCCATCGTAGGAGGGCCTTAATTAATCCCACATCTATGACACAGAACGAAGCAAATGATTTTGGAGATGAAAACGATCTGATGATACAGGGTTCAGGGTGGCGGTCATGAGAGAATGGATCGTGGATGTATTACAGTGGGTGAGACACAGGTGAATTCTCTGAGTGACTTCTCTTGAACATATTGGCGACATTGATGATGGATTGGTAGCGTTAACCCTAAAAATGGATGGTGTGATGGACCAATGGTGATATGACCAATGAACGGAACAACCCAACCTGACTTGGATGCAGAGAGAAAGTGTCATGTTCAAGAGCGACTTGCTACCAATAAAGTTTTTGAATTTTTCTTCCCAATTTTCCCTAGTCATTGATGACTAGTACCTCTTTATTTTTGTCAAGCTTGAGGAGGATAACATATGCTTGTTCTATAATTCACCCTTTGGGCAAACCTGTCACTATATTTTAACAATGCTAGCGACAGTGAAACTCGTTCTCGTCCATTTGGACGAGTTTGTCGCTATTCGGTCTTAACGAGTTTAATGACAAAGATAACTCGGTCCTTTTCAATTTTAGAGAGTCTGAAAGGGATGGAAAGGAAACTCCAAAGATTTTTTTTCATCATATAATCCCTTAAGTCCGAAAAATCGTAAAATAATATGAAAGGGATGAATGCTCGGTAATTTTAACGAGCCAAACAAGACAAGCACTCGATATTTTTGTGTAATAATCCCTCAAGTCTAAAAAGATTAAAATCTAGAGGAGGGATAGCACTTCCGATGACTTTAACACACCGGAGAGGCTAATTGCTCGGCAATCTTTTCATATTTTACGAGTCAGTTGAAAAGAGCTTGAAGGAGACTCATTTTTCGAGGAACGAGCGATGATTTTGGGTAGCAACTGATTCCAGGTATGGTTTGGAATTTTCCAATCATGGCAGTGTCACAAGGATGGCTAATAAAATCACTTTTCGCAGATGTTCCTCGAAAGAGTAAACAATCAAATGGAGGCGAATTATCAGCTAAAAACAGAGTGGAGGGGATGATGAGAACACGACCAAGGCTCAAAAGCTGATGATAATGTATTCACAATGGTTATTTACCGGAAAATTGGTTCATTTTTTAATGAGCTTAAACTATGGGGGAAACATTTGCTCATTGCTTATGTTTATTTTTTAATAAGCTTGAATTCTATTTTAAAACTGCTCATGGCGGGTTTATTTTTTAACGAGCTTTAACCCTGTGGTAACACTACTCGTGATAAGCTTGCATGCCCCGAGCATAATAATGAAAATCAAGGTGCATGCCCCCCAAGCTTCATTTCATTCAACATGGTGGTTGGAATGAAGGTTTACCTCTGAGATCTTTGAAAGACTCAACTTGGAAAGGGAGTTGTTTCATTTTTTAATGAGGTTGACAAAATAAAAGAACTATCCTCTTAGCGACCTTTGATCACAACTCATAAGGGGTCATGAAGGAAAGATCTGGTTCCAATGCCCCCAGTACATAATGGACAACATCACTGAATTGATCATCAGATGATGTGGCTATGGTAGGGCTTGGAGGCAATACCTCACGATGATCCACACTATCAAAATGTTTTGAGTTCTTCTTCATCTTCTTTGATGTAGTAGATCTCATGTGACAAGTTTCCACTGTGGCCACTTCTGCCAGCTTACTCGGAGGCAGAAGGGCAAAATTCCCTATTAAGGAAGGGTCTTTTAGGAGACCTACTCCGATATTTTGAAGCGACTGAGAGCTTTCGTGGATAATCAGAATGCTTCCCATAACTTGTGAACTGTTGGGGAGAAATGTTTGTTGGTCGATGATTGTGATTCCTCCCTGGAAGGGAAATGCAATCTTCCTGAAGTACGTCGACACAACGGTAGCCATAGCATATATCTAGGGCCTTCCCAATAGGATGTTGTAATCGATATTTCCGTTGATAACTTCAACATCGATTTCTACTGTTTTGCCCCCCAGTTCGACTTGCAAGTTACTTAAAATCCCATATGGAGTGTATGTTCGCCCATCAAATGCTTTTAACGTCGTTGACAATCGCGACAAGGGTGGTGAGCCTAAATTTTTCCAGCAACTCATTGACATAATACATGTAGATGCCCCCTCATCAATAATTGTTCGATGAATAGTTTTGTTGAGGGCTTTCACTTGAATAAGGAAACCTAGTTGAGCTAGTAACTGAGGGTCATATCCTTTGTGTTCAAAGGCCACAAGATTGGAATTCACTGGGTCAATCCCACCTATCATTGATAATAAATATTTCTTTTGGGAGGGGCAATTTTGCAGTACTTCAAGTGTCGACATAGCATACAACGATTGGGCCAGATCCTCCATTATATTATAATGCTGTGTTGCTCTGGCATGAGGATTAAATGTCAATTTGTGTACTACTCTCTTTGGTGGCTTTATCGTTAGGTCAGGAATGATGGGTGGCACAACTTTGGTCGAAGTTGTTGTCAAACTACTAGGTTGATCTATAGCCTTATTGTTCGACATCTGTGGATTCCCATAATATTTATTCCTTGTTGATATCACAACATCATTTTGTCGTTTTGAAATGGACAACATAAGCACTCGGGATGGGGAAGCATTGTCACTAGCAACCAAATTGGTTCCCAAGTTTGGAAATGGATCAGTCAATACCGCTGAGGTTTTTGAACTCTTGAAGAATTTTCTAAGCTCAACTTTATATAGACAATCTCTTGTCCAATGATCCTCATCACATATCTAACACCCTGAAGGAGGTTTCCTTTGCCTAGAAGGGTTTGTAGAAGATTTTTTAGGAGATGACTCCTCTTGTTTCTTCTTTTTCCCTTTCTTTTTCTTCTTGCCTCCTGGTTGCTTTGGTTCTTTTCCTTTGTAAGTCGACATGGAATTAACCTCTAAGGCAAGAAGTTTGTCATTTGCATTTTGACTTGAAACCATACGAGCCTTCTTTGATGTAGCCTTTACGATTTTTGTGCTAGTCATACCTATCACGCCATTGCTATCATGAGAGTCTTTGTTTGATTTAGGAAGGGGAGGAACAGAAAAATCCGGTCTAGGAGCATCAGAGATTTTATCGTAGAGTGTTCCAGACTATGTATAGATCAAGTCTAGATATTGTGTACGAGCAATAACTTGCTCTTCAGTGACAACTCCTCCCTTTGCCACATCTTCTTTAATAGAAGCTAACAATGACTTAATAAACCATTCAGCCAACAACTGATCAGGAACATATGTTTTTACCATTCTACACTGACGTCGCCACTCATGAATATGATTAGATATGTGAGTGGCCGTCGTTTGTTTGAAATTGGTGAGAAGTTATGTTCCCATTTCATACCATATGGGTAACTAAAAATGGGTTAAAAAGGTTGTGGCTAGGGTACTGAAGTTGTCAAATGAAGCTCTAGGCAATTCGATATACCATTTTTCTACTGGACCAGTTAACGTTCGCTGAAAAAGGCGAAGCCTGATTGAATCATTGTTGAGAGTGTTTGATGAACACCACAAATGAAAGGTCATCACATGATTTGACTGGTCTTCATGAGGATTTCCATTAATTAGGAATATCTGATGGAAGTTTATGTAGAATCGCTGGCCACCAAGGGGCATAAGCAATTGGATCATTTGTCAACCAATTTAGATCTGGTAATTCTAGAGTTGCTACAAAGGGCAACTGTTGATTCAGGTTAGGTGAAGCATACCTAGGATAAGATGGAATCGCCTGAGCAGTGAGTCTTTGCATACCAACATAATGTATTTGATGCTGGTAACTTTGATAAGGTTGATGGGCATAACCATTATAGTATGGTTGTTGATAAATGCTTTGGAAATGTGGTTGCCCATTACTTACAAAGACTTGTTGCTCAGGTCCCTGATAATGATTGCTGGAATTACGGTTGTTGATATTGAACCAGCCATGGTTGTTGGACCATTTGTTGTTGTCCAATACTGGATGATTAACCAAGATGAGGAGTCATAGTACCTGTTTGAGCTTGAGTCGCTCCAGATAAGGAGGCACTAACCTGAGGTTGTGATTGAATCGCTGAGATGAGAGGTTGTTGTATTACAACCTGAGAAACTTGGGGTTGACATACAATAGGTAGAGATTGTACTTGTGATGCAGTCACCATAGTAGGTATAGTGGGAATATTCGACATAGGGTGGACTGGTTGCATTGAAACTAAAACCCTTGGTTGCTGAGGCAGTATTGGTACCCAACCGCTGGATGTAATTCCAGTTTGACCTTAACTTTGTTGTAAACTCCCATATGGTTGTTCTCTAGGACGGAACAATGAAAAGGCATACTGCCCCCCATATGGTGGCAATCCAATACTTAAAGGGTATATTGGCCTTTGAAGACATATTGGATCAATTTGTTGAGTTTCAACATTAGAAATACCAGATGAGAATCCTGATGAAGAAATGGGAACTGGCCATGTCATCGAAATAGTCCCTGATTGGACTCCGACTTGTTGTTGATAACTTGTCGGGACAGATGGTACACCAGCGAACATTGTTGGAGTAGCAACAGGATCTTCTGCTACTGCTGCGTTAGATGACATAGTCTTGGATGTCGATGGTTGTTCAGACATATCTAGTCTATCCAAAAGATTTCCTAGGGATTCTACAGGAACTTGCGATGAAGGGAGACCAATTTCTAAAAACAACGAGGGAATAGTGACATTATTTCGATTAATATAAATTTTAGACGCTTTGACACAACTTTTTTTTTCAATTTTTAAGAGTCGAGAAAAAACAAAAGATGACTCTAGTCGCCTTCAATTTTTAATGAGCTTGAAGTGACAAGTGCTTAAATGGACCTTTTCTTTTAAGGATTCTGAAAAGGAAGGAAAGAGACTTCTTTGGAAATCTAGGAAGAGGGGATTACCAAACCAAATACAAAACTATAGAATAGTTTTTATGGTACGACAGTCAATCTTCCCGAATGCTGTGTTCAGTGCATTGCGATCGATAGAGCGGCAGATACAACTTCCTAAGGATAAAGGATATAGCCTATTGTGGTCTCCAATATATACTCGACGGTACATGGGAGCACAAGTCCGTACTGGCACTTGTCATCTCAGAGTGGAGGAATCACCCAACCAACAATGAAAACAACAATTACCAGGTTTTATGACGTCGGAACATGTCTCTAGCCTAGAATTCTAGATGTTGGGCGTTAGGTTCCAAAGCGTTTTTAGATTCATTAAATTTATTTTATAGTTGATCTTGTTTAAAAATTTTCCTTTCAGGTTCACCGCATGATGTGTATACAATTCCTAAAATGCAGTCTAAGATGATAAACAACCGTTTAATCTTCTTTTGGCAATGAAAATACTAGCTACTAAGGAAAGAAAGTTGAGAGTCTTTCAACAAAGAGCACAGAGCACACACTTAGTAAATGCACTGTCCTAAATCAAACCAAGCAGCCTAAATGCAAATGCACATGCATGTATTTTTTTTCAGCCTTCTTAATGTATGAATGACGATAAGAAAGCTAAGTGCAAATCTGAATTATTTCCAAAGCGACAATACTTAACAAATTTCTTTTCAAAATGAAGTGAAGATAAACGCGACACTTCGCGATTTCAAAATGAAAAATGTTTTTTGACACTTTAAAAACTACTAATTCAAATCATATACAAGAGTAATAGTACAATTGACTATCAAGGACAATGGGATTCTCTTCTATGACTGAAAATGACACTTACAACACTTTCAGATTAAGAAATGATAGTTTGACTACGCTACTTCTTTGTAAAAGAGAACTGAAAATGGCGCACAATACATAAAAACACTTACAGTGCTTTGCATAATAGAGGCGGAATGATGGAAGAGAAGGGGGTTTTCACAGAGATATAATGACCACAGATAGCAAAACTCCTTAATAGAACTGAAAAGAGTGAAGAAAAACCAAAGTCTAAAGGTAAAATCAACCTTCCCTGACCATCACACCTGTCACACAAGGAATCCAGTATGTAGCACACCTACTGCACACGGGAAGTGCGATGCATACAGACTGCCTTGAAGGGAGGGTGCGATGGTACCATTTGAGACTTTTAACCAGTCTTTTCTCACAACTTACAGTTTAGTTGAGGGATTTAGGCTAAGTAAGTGATGTTCAATAAATGTAAATCACAGGGGTTGATCTAAGGAGGTTACTAGAGCCACCCCTTAGGGCAATTAGAACGTTTGCAGATCGATTGTTCAATTTATAAACAAAACCCGGAGATAGACTGAAGAAGCATTGATTTACTTTGCATTTGTATAACAAATGCAATTCGAAGGCTAGCTAGCTTGACCTCAGGCTCCATCTATAAGTTTATAAAACAAACAATGATAGACTAACAAACAATCTATTTGCTTCCCAGTGGAGTCGCCATTTTGTTACCGGGAATAGTGTCCACTCAGAGCTACTATTCCCACTAAGACTGGTAGCTATCTTAGAAACAAACAAGTAAAGACTACTTCATTTTCCTTTATGAAAATAGATAAGAGTGGAACAAAGGACACCAACCTTAGTCTTGTGCTTGGTTCCTTACTTGATTCCTCTCCTTCCTGATAGATCTTTGTCGCTTCTTCTTCGTCTGCCCAGCTTCAAAGAGCACCTGTGGAATCAAAGTAGCATACTACTATCGAAGAACATAGATCTATATTCATAAATAACACAGGACCAGATATGTATTAACCATACAAATGCATATATAATCAAACATATAATAATATGGAGGAAAACTTCAATAGCTTTATTAATATCAAGAATAGCAAGAGGATTACAACCAATAGTTCTAACCCAGCATCATCCTCCAGCAAGAAAGCCCTTCTTCACCTCAACTAAATCTTAGATCACCCAACACTATGAAGTTTCACCAGAAAACCAACAGCACTTCTCTACAAGATACAAGATTCCAGCCTCCTCCCGTTTGATCTTTGGGATGAGAGATACATATATAGATTTTTGCAAAGGTGTGAGTTAGCTCTAGGTTTTTGATTAGTGTGCTCTCTCTGATAGTTCTTGGTTCCACTTGGAGATTTCATTGATCTCTTACTCATCCATGAGCGAATTCTAAGAGGCAAGTGTCATATGAGAAGTTTCTAGAAGATTCCTTGATCATCCACTTAGCAAATTGTCTCTACCACTTGTCTATTCTCGTCCATCATACCCTGTAGAAGGACTTTTCAATATGAATTTCACCTCTTGTGTGTATTAGGTGAGATGCATTGCACCCTCTGCACTGGGCATTCAATATGGTCCAGTTTTGACCAGTTCTGAGCAGTTTTCTGTGGAGAAATTCTGGGAGATGGTGTAATCAGTTGACCTTGTTCCTTTAGGTAGTGAAGCAAAAATTTTAGGGAGTTAGGAGCCCTCAGTTTGTGGACATTTATGATTGGGGTTGCAATGCCCAAAAATGTCTATAACAGTGCTGAATCCAAATCAAACATGATTGATCTGGAAAACAAAAGAGAAAAAATCTTGAAGGATCGAGAGGAAACTTAGAGACTCAAGAGTTGTGTAATCTGGCTCAATGTCGGGGATGAGAACACTAGGTATTTCCAAAACTTTTCCAAGGGAAGGAAAGCCTCCAATACTATTTGGCAATTTCCCACTCCTAATGGAGGTACTACAAAAGCCTTCCATAAATTTTCTCAGCTGGGCATATCTCATTTCTAACAGCTTTTCAAGGAACCTCCTGTCACAAATCTTGCTGAGATCATTCAAGTAGCAAGGCATTTCCCCAAATTTTTTGACTAGGGAATAGCTAATGAGATTACTTCTCCAATTACTAGAGATGAACTTGAAGGGACACTAAAATGGTTTTAGAAAGATAAAAGCCCTAGTCTGGATGGTTGGCCCATTGAGTTCTACTTAGCATTTTTTGACCTCATTCGGAATGATCTACTCAATGTTGTTGAAGAGTGCAAAACTACTGGAAGAATGTATGAGGCCATCAATGCCACCTTCATTGCCCTCATTCCAAAACCTGACTCACCTGAATCCTTCAATGAATTCCATCCCATCTCACTCTATAATACCCTATACAAAATCATTGGAAAGATCATAGTAAACCATCTACGTCCCATACTCTCCCACGATATTTCCCCTGAGCAATTTGAATTTCTCCATAATAGGAAGATCCATGAAGCCATAGGCATGGGCCAAGAAGCCATTCATTCTATCAAATCCAAGAACCAAAAAAGCATAATCCTCAATATTGATCTCGCCAAGGCTTTTGATAGGGTAAGTTGGCTCTTCATGAAGATGATCTTGATCCACTTAGGGTTCCCTTTAGCTTTCATAGACTAGATTATCTACTACATAAACATTGCCTCCTTCAGTATTCTGATTAGTGGCTCGGCATCCCAATTCTTTCATGTTGAACGTGGGCTGAGGTAGGGTTGCCCATTATCTCCTCTTCTATTTCTACTAGTAATGGAAGGGCTCAGTAGGATCATTGCCTCTGCAAAAAGGGATGGTAGACTCAAGGGATTGAGAATGAACAAAATCTGCCACCTCACACATTTTCTCTTTCTAGATGATGCCTTGATCTTCCTAGATGGTAGCATCAGGGATTCAACCTCCTTCCATGATATTCTAACCCTCTTTGAAAAAGCTACAAGCATGGTTGCAAACGAGATGGAATCAACTATTACTCTGACTTGTACCACCCCATAGGAGGACAAAGCAACCCATCAATATTTTCATTACTAACCACACAACCTCTCATATGGGCTCAAATACTTGGGTTTCCGGATAAAACCCCATAGCTATCGGAGTGCTGACTGGATCTGGTTGGTGATAAAAATTGAGAAGAAGTTGAAAACCTGAAACCATAGATTACTTTCGAGAGCAGGGAGAATTGTCTTGATAAAATCACTTCTGGAAGCTACCCCATTATATTGGATGTCTCTTGCCTAGATCCCTCAGGGAATTCTCAGTCGCATACAACAGTTATGCCACTGATATCTATGGAATGGACATATGGAAGGAAAAACATTTGCTTGGGTAAGCTAGAAGAACATTGCTTTGCCAAAGAAATGGGGGGGTGATGGTTAAAAGATCTGCCTATATTTGCCCAAGCTCTAGCAGCGACAATGATTTGGTCTCTTCTCACTACAAAGAATCTTTGGATGACTGTGACATACCATAAATACATTTGGCCATAACAGACATTGGACTGGGTTTGATTACAATACTGGCCTTGAGGGGGTATATCCATTGTATGGAAAGCAATCTTATAGACAATTCCTTTCATTAGAGCTGGCTTGGCTTGGCGCATTAACAATGGATCATCTATTCATTTGGGTATTGATCCACAAATTGGCGAGGGAAACAAATACCTATTGCATCTGGACCTTATACATTATCTCAATCATAGGAATATCATGACGATTGCTCAAATTGTAAATCATAAACATAGTACCATATTCAGACAACTTTCGCAATCTACTCGTGAGCTGATTATTCCTATACAATGGCAGCATACCTAGGAATCATTTCTAGTGGCATTTTCCGAAGCACATGTAACTCTTAATCAAGACCCTGATGTATTAGTATGGATCCCTACTGAGCATGGGAAATACTCTCCTATACTGGGTTATAACCATATTTTGTAGGACTGTAAGCCCACACACACTTATGCATTGTGACAATAGTTATGGAAATTGAAAACTCCTCCACGGGCAAGTCTCTTCATGTGGAGTGTTTTAAGTAATAAAACTCCCTCAGGTGAATCTCTCATGCGCAGATCTATACACAAGCCGAATTTTTGTATACTATGTAAACAAGCATCTGAAACAAATGAGAACATGTTCTTGCTCTGTCCATATACCACTCAATTTTGGAAAGTTGTTACACAACAACTCTCTATGTGGAATGCATGACAGGGCTCTTCTATCCCACAAGTATGGAACAACTGGACTAAAACTCACCAGGGAGAAAAAGCACAATTCTTACCTTCCATTATTTGTTGGACCTTATGGCTCACTCGGAATCGCCTCATCTTCAAGAACAAATCTGCCCGCTTGCCACTGCTCATTGCAAAGGCAATGGTTGTCTACCATGATATCCCTTGTGAGGAAAAGCCACACACTCGTAAAATCTCGGGACCTGGTCGTATTGATAAATCACAACCATGGGCATATTTTGATGGGGCTACTCAACCTCATGGCTACGGAGGGGGTTTCTTGTTATACCTCTTTGAACAACATTACTACAAAGTCCAATTAGGACTAGGGGAGGGAACAAATAATTTAGCTGAGTTTATTACTCTTAGAAACTTGCACATAACTGCACTTCCATACAGATTTTTGGAGACTCACAAATCATCATCAATTGGTTCAATAACAAAAATCATTATCGTGCTATATCTCTTCAAAATATTTTGGACGAAGTATACAATCTTAAAGCAATTTTTAATACAGCCTCTTGTCATCATATATACAGGGAACACAATGAAGATGCTGACAAACTTTCCAAGAAGGGCTCGCTACTACCCCGAGGCTTGTAGATAATTGACGAACAACAAGGATTAGAGATCTATCAGTATCACCCCAGGCAATACATAGACTAAGAATACCATAGGGTGGAAAGGCCCTAAAGTATATTTTTATTTTTTTGTCAATACATAGCTAAAAGCAATGTGTATATGTTTATGATCTGCTGATAAAGAGACATACATACTAATTTTTGGTACAGGAAATGGCAAGGCCATCCCTTATTTTTTGATACAGTTATTTTTTGTGAAGTTCCTCGACCTACAGTTACCGCATATGCCTTTTGGCATCTACTAAATGTAATTTTTCCTCATAATGAAAGATTACGATTTTTCCCTTGGAAAAAAAAAAAATAATAATCATTATGTGGAGTGCGCTTTCCACATTTTTGTACTCGACATAATAACATTAACCTATAATATTGTTTTGACAAATGAAGGAATCGACATGTAATGATGAATGATAAATGCTACTACCTATAAACTAACATCAATACAGTAGTGGGAGTGATTCGAACTATGAAGTTGTTTCATAATAGAGATTATTCATAGCCTATAGGCTAGTTGTCATTATTAGAAAATATTCATATTTAATTTGTTTTGTACATGGAGTAAATGGTTTCCGAATTTCAAGATTTTTTTTTTTTAATATTTCCACTACTTCTTGGAAATGTTGGCTTTGCTAATTTTTAATTGTTATTTATTCAAAATGTTTTGTCAGACATATTTCACACGTAGAATAGTAACATATAGCACAAACAAAAAAACACAAAATTTAGTATTATCAACAATCATCGTGATCTCGAAAATCCTGAAGCTTTCCAATTGTAATCCATTTTTCAAAAAAAAATCAGGTTTTCTAAAAACCATGCCAAAATTTCTACTATTTTCGAGGCAAAATTGTGTTTTTTTAGAATATGCGAATTATTTCTACGATTTCCCATAAATGTCAGCTTTGCTATTTCGAATTGCTATTTATTAAGGGTGTCCTGTAGAATATATTTCACGTGTTGAATAGTAACATGTGGTGATTTTTTAGCATATCAATAAATATATACTTAAAGGGAAGTGAAAAAGTTATTAATTGACATAATATTTTAAAATTATAGATTGAAAATCACTACCAAGGGAAGGAAAGAAGTTATTTTCACTGATACGTTTAACTCACTTTCACTTATCGATCAAAGCTTTCACTGGTCGGTTGTATATTAGCAATATGTGAAACTATACATGCAAGAGAAGAATACTGATAAGATTTGGTCTAGTGGATTAGGGAATGTTAAATGTGTCCCACAAGTGTTTGATTTCAGAGAAACCATTTATTTGTTCCCACATAATTTTGATTTAAAAATGAGAATAATTATGCTAACATCCAAAAATACTCATATTTCTTTTACTTTAGAGGCATTCCGGCGCATATTCAAGCTACCTAATCTCGATATATGCTTAAATTTGTCAAAATAAAATTGTTTTTTAGAGTCATAGGCAAGTAGCTCGAACATCATTGAAGAGTTAATTTCGCCAACTTCTGAGGTTCCTTCTGATATTTCCTTTCTAGATATTACATTGTTTAGACAACTGTTTGAAGACGTTTTTTGGCTTTGTGACTGTCTAATGGGCTAAGAACTATGGTTAGCGTCCCAAGATCCATTCTCTATGTGCTCTATTATTCATATTAAAAAAATTGTATATCCGACTGGGCTATTCTTACATCAAATGAATTGGATTTTCAATTAGTGAATTTGTTCAAAAGTGGTAGATTCTTCATGATTTCATATCTAATAACAACCCTCATCTCGAGTCATGTCTTTGATGACTTTCCACATAACCCTAACTTCAATTTTAATGAAGAACTAATGTATTTCTATTATCCCATATTGTGGAGGCATGAAAGTACTTCAAATTTTTGTCTAATTCAAGATATTTTTGTAAAGTAAGTTATTGATATGATAACTAGACAAGAAACCCATCAAATATCTAGAGAAGTTAAATTTTCCCTATGGTTAAAAGGCTGGACGAAGAAAGAGGAAATAATACATTTATTTGAGTTTATGGGTTTTGAAGTAAACCATTGTTGCTTCCCAGAATTGTTATAGATAGGTATTTGTTGCCGAAGTCTGTAGGAAATACTATGATTGGAAAGTTATATTTGAACATAAAAAGAAAAAATAATTTATTTATTTTCCATTTATTGTTGGAAAAATGCCCATGAAGAATGGAAGCCACCTTCCAAAGCTTATGAAGTCTTTGCATTGCTTTAATTTAAAAGAAGTTGAAGCCCTAAGAGACGTTGATCCAGAAAACCTATTTATCACATATCTAGGTGATATTAAATACGAGAGCCTATTGACAAGACCTGTAAATGAAAGTGAAAATATTCATAGTGCTCCAAGCAATAATCAAGAACTGACAATGAGTACTAGAGAAATTTTTGAAGAAGCATCAACATTGAAACAAAGTACAAGCAAAGAGGCGGAGACCATATGCATCTTCAGCTTGCACATTCATAACTAGTCTAACTTCATCTTCGAGTGAAAGAAAACAAAAATATATTGAAAGTGAAAAGTTGATTCACACCCATTTATCAAATGGTAGGGATGATGAAGAGCCTTGTCGGACATTTATTCCAAACAAAATGCACATCACTGAATTGGCCAAATCCATAAGTCCCCTGAAAACGGGAAGTAGTGAAGAAGCTATGAATGTGGAAATCGAAAATGATATGCTACCTAATTGGGTCAGTATTTGTTTGGATGAAAATAAAAAAAATAATGGAGCAAATTTCCAAATAATCTTCTAGTTTCGATGATCTCTTTTTCACTTTTCAAGATGAAAACTATAACAAGGACAATAAATAATTGAAAATTGAAAAATTAAAGGTGCATAATAAGAAACTTATTGATAAAGTAGAAACAAATGTTGATATGTCTAGAGTTGCAGCCAACGAACTCATGACATTCCATAAAGCTATTAGGAATGCACTTGCAGTGTTTATTGATCAAAAGGAAGCAAAGAGCCTCATATTGAAAGCAACAATAGAAGAGCTGGAAAATGCTTTAAATCCAAGTCCTTTGTTTATGACTTCACTCATAATACAAGCATTGCAAACTACAATTCCCACTGAAAGCACATCTTGTGGATATATTAATTCTCTAAAACTCGTTAACACAATCAAATGCCATATTGCCACTAATATATGCTAGAGATTCAAAATCATTGAACATGTATGGCAAATAGTTTTTGATATGCTGCAATTAGAACATGAAATCAACTCATTTCTCAATTTGGTGAGAAGTAATATTAACGAAGACAAGTATTTCATTAACAATGACTTGCTTGCTTTTAGTTAAAGGCTTGAATTTCTGTATGATCTAGACAAAAAGAACAAAGAACTACCAAATTCTAATAGAATGAGGCAAATCAAAGATATATGGTCTAAAAGAATAGAAAGCATTATTTCTGAACGTGAAAGCATAAAGAATAGAAGAAATTATGCACTTCTAGAGGAGGCACAAATTGTTCAAGATCTAGACGGCCCACACTTCATACAAAATTCTGAATTTATCACAAAAGATACACTAACAACTAAATTGGAAAAACTAAAAGAGTCAATGGAAAAACAATTTGATGATATAACTGATTGAACTGCAGAAGGAATTAACAAATGGCTAGTTAGCTTTATTAGTGTTAATGATGATAAGTCTATCTTAGCTACTCAATTACAAAAAGAGGCCATGGAGATTGAAAAATAGATATTCAATCGACATGTTAAGCTAGAGATTACAATCAATGCAATGAAATATTTCATTAAATCTAAATTGAAGACATTCGTTCAACAAATCATGGATGCAAAAGACAGTTGATAGTGAAAAAAATAGCGTATGTGCTTTCACATACTATAAGTGTCCTTAAATATTTTCAGATTAGTCTTTTGTTTACTAGTATTTAGTCATTGGAATTTTTTAATTTTATTAATGTCACCTAGTTTAGTTGCTCAATGCAATTCCTTATTTTCTTATGTAGTTTCATTTTTCCATATTATGGTTCATGGGAGCCCAATCTAAAACCCCATCGGGATAAACACACTTACTTCATTGTGCATAGATATTTCATTTTGAAGATAGATTTCATAAATCATGAACGAAGATTTTGTCATACATATTGCTTTTGGCACATTCTGCATAACGGTGTAATACATTGTGCATAATGAAAACTTTGCATAAAGAAGTTTGTTGTCCCTCCATGCTCTGTACAATGAAACTGTTGACTCTCTAGTTGCATAATGAAAGCTTCCGCACCTTTTTGTTTCCCCATAATTCTAAGACCCATTGTTGAGCGGAGATATGTGTAAAGTCCAGAGATGTTGATAAATGGGGATAAGAAAAAGCACATGAGTGGTTCGTATAATTAAAATTTTGACTTGCTTCCATACTCTACACTAGACGCATATTAACATTGGTTTATTAATAAACAAATATAAACATTAGACTATTAATAAACATCAACATTAGACCTGTTTTGTTCTTGAATTTGAATGGTATCGAATTTGAATGGAGCTTCCCTTTGTGTGGAGGAAACTTTCCTCCTCACAACACTGAGAAATTGTCTCCACATTTGACAACACTTCTAGGTGATAAGAATTTTTTTCATACATATTGAATTTTGTTCCCAATGAAACCTTGTTGACAGTGTAAACGAAATTTCCTTCCTCGAAATTAAAATATAAATCTTAATACCTTTACCATGTTTATCAATTTTGTTGAAGAGGGACAAGCAGTGTGCAAAGCTTTGCTTGTACGAACAAGTAGTGTGTGGCGCCTTGCTTTTGCAAAGCTTTCTGTACAGTGAAAGCTATGTACACTTTTAGTAAATGTTTTTTTGAAATCAACTTAAGCTTATTGAAACTCCTAGCTCCTACAATGAGAATGTGGCTACCCCATATTTCTACACAACAATTTCTTCACATGCTAGTAGAACCTATAGTAGAATTAAAACTAGTGAGAACTAGACACTTTCATGAAAATTCATATCAGAATACATCACAGAAACAAATAGGTAATGATCTCATTAATTCACGGCAATAAAATTTCTTGAAAACTGGATGGACCTTTAAATTATCATTTAATGTATTGTGCTCCTCGTAAAAATTGAAAAATAGCCTAAGTCTCCAAGACACATTGTTGAAGGGTTCTATGTGCAGATATTGCAACAAACGCTACATGCAAATATAAGAAAATTTGATTCCACTTCTACACTCTTTACAAGGAAAACAGTGTTTTCATGTTTACATTGCAGCTTTAGTATCTAATTTCAAATGGAGTATTTTTAACTATTAACTATGTTCAGTAGAATGTATAGATTTGAAAAATGTACGAATGTGCACTTCCACAAAAGGGAAGTCATTGGCAAGTGAGGATTTCCTTATGCAGACCTCTGCACTCTGCACAATATATTAATAATAAAAAATAAAGATAGTCTAATTACACAAATATAAACATAATAATAAATGAGGTGGGTCAAATTTCATGTGTTCTAACTCCAAAAGAGTTAAAATGCATTACGAGTAAAACATCAAAGAAAAGAACATTATTAAAAATTTCCACATTCATTATATAAAATCATTAAAATTTAAATTAGCGTATCAAAAACGAATCTTATTATCTTATATATTGATTTCGATATACATTTAAAATTTAAACTAATCCATATATTAGCTTTTCAATTAAAATTCGCATTGCATCAAAATTAAAAAGCATTATTACATATGGCATTATTACATATGGCATTATTTCAAAGCATTAAGATATCAAAAATGAAAGCAAGATTATAAAAGCATTAAAATATTAATATTAACATGCATTTTCAAAATTAACACAAATGCATATGTGCAAGACTGCGAAGGAATTCCATTGTGCAAAGGAAGATTTCAAGCTTTCATTGTGCAGACCTTTGAACTCCCCACAACCTAATAATAAAAAATAAACCACTAGTCTTGTGTAGGACTACTAAAGAAGCTTTTAATATTTCATTCTGTAGACTTCCACACGCTACACAATCTACTAATAAAAAATGAAGCATGACTAATTACACAAAGATAACCATAACACTGTTATTTGCAGTAACACCAGGGCAAGCGACGGACCCATATGATATTATTGGTAATATTTTAATAATAAATCATCCATACCTATGTATTATGAATATCACTAGTCAATTGAATAAAGGTTGTGTGAAGTGTAGAGAAAACATTGTACAATGAAGGCTCTCCACACAATGAAATCTCTTCACAAAAAACTCCCCACATAATCATTGTAAGCTTTGTTTATGGTTATCTTTGTAATAGAAGATTTGATGAAAACATGGCAATTTGTGGAGTGGAAATACTTTCAAAGAAGGAAGTAGTCGTGAATAATTGTTTAGGAAGAGTTGATGTAAAGTTATTGAAAAAATTACATTTGCTAGTGCTTGTAAAAAATGGAACGATGGTGCTCTTATTCAAAATTTTATGCAATATTAAATGAATTGCCTCTTTGTATGGAATAATGTTTCTGCAGGACAGAAAATAGAAACATTTTTCTGTAATGTTTCATATGTTTGTATACATTTATGTGTGCCTTTCTATATACAACATTACATGTTACAAAGTACATAAAATATATAGCAAAAAAATAGAGTTGTATAATGTGATAATAAAAATCAAACAAGATGAAATTAATTTAAATTTATTTTGCATTTAGGACTTTTACAAATTTAGTTGTGCGAAAGAGAAGTTGCATAGAGATATGAATTTGTGTGGACTAAAGCATGCATGGAGCATGGGGTATGTGTAGGAGAACTAGGATGCAGGGGGGATTTCACTCCACAGACATGAATTTAATTTCACTAGAAACAGAGACTTCAATTTAGAATGTAATAGGAAAAACTAGAAAAAGGAGTGGGTGTTCCTTTGATTAACACTTTGTCACTAATAATAAGGAAGTTATTATGTTTATCATTTATTATTTTATAGATTTAGCTGTGTGGAACGAAATATGTGCAAAGGACGAGGTATATGGAGGAGAAAGTGCACCCCTTAACAAAGTTATAATTGTGTACCATTGCTTGTAGCTGTATCTGTTATAAGTTTCTAAAATTTCTCATATTTCACATTAAATTAATATTTCAAAGCTACTTTTTCATATTTCTTCCCAATTTTGCTCGTACAATTTTTCTGGCATATTTCTCCCATAACATATCTCTTTCCTCTGGATATTAGAAAAAAATCCTTACTAAACAAAATAGTTTTGACTTTATCATGTTGATTTGATTTTGCTTGATTTCTAGAGATGGTAAACTAGTATTAAAGTTCGATATAATATTTAACCACTTCGCACAATGTAATTTATTTGGCAATAACCGTAAGCTTTTTGGTCACTTTCAACATCTATTTTGAATTGATGTTCTTCAGTTCATTTTAAGATGTTTCATTATCCAAAGCCCTTTTTGTGGGGAGCTTTCATTGTGTGTTGGGGGAAGGGGGAGGGCCGGGGGCGGTGGGGTTCTTCCACTAGTTCTCTATCACTCATAGCATGACAATTATTTCTACTATATTTATCTTTTATTATTCTACAAGCCCTACATAATGAAGGATCTGTGAATGATGAGGTATGTGACGGATTTGTGAATCTGTATGAAATGGACAAAATGTTGAGGACAGGATATGTGCGATAGAGGGGATGTGCAAAGCTAACTTTATTTCGCAAACACAAAATTAATTTTATACTCTTTGGCATTTAAAATTTTTATGAGTTTGCTTATTTTATGAGTTATTTTAATAAATCTAACAAAAGTGCATCACTTAGAAAAGTTATCATTGTGTACCATTCTCTTGAACTGTATATGTTACTTGTGTTCATTTTTCCAAATTCACATTAAATTAATATTTCAAAGCTACTTCTACATATTTCTTCACTTATGACACTTTCACATATGACAATAATAATAATTTCGAAGAACAACATTTTTCACTCTGTACATTGATGCATTGAATCAAAATTATTTAATGATAATTTATTATTATTAGTAGCATTTTGTTCATGAACAAAATGCGCTAACAACTTACTTCCTCACTGGAGACTATAGCACTCACCTCGTGGTCAAAGTCTGCTGACTATCGATTATTCTTTACTACAAGTTTTCCTATCTGCATGACGAACTTCGTTGACTATCTAGTATGTATGTTCAATATTTATAAGGTTACGTGACAACTGTAACCACTAATTTTTGTTGTGTTGTTCATAGAGGCATTCACCGTGTGTTCATGATGCAATATTTTTAGCATACACATTATGAATGCATGCTACATTAATTTTCAGATGATCTGGTTACAAATAGATTCATTTTCTGGGTTGTATGAAATTGTTCTAGCAGTTTCATTTCATGAGGGATTATCACTGCAAACTTATTTCAAGCGAAAGTGCAAAACTATAGAATTTTGGATAGGTAAACAATGCATTGTTTCCAATACATGCGAGTACTTAGAACGTTTATACAATACAATCTTGTAGCAATGTTTTACAAAGTTGAAATACTGGATAATGTTATAATTCTAAACACATTTATATAAGGTGTGTTACTGTTGTATAACTCTTACGTCTGAATTACTTCTGTGCTATGAAATTAGAATCTCTTTTTTTTTCTTATTTATATATATTTGATCTAACTCATATTGTCAAAGCAGTGGAAATGAACACAAGAAAAAAGTATACCATTAAAGATAATGATAATTTTGCTAAGAGTTGTATTTCTCATCTATTTATTGTCATTATATTATCTTTACATTTTATAATCTAAGGTTTTTTTTGTCATATTTTTAATGTACTATAACTAAAAGAAAGACTTTTTCAATTTTTAGGAAACATATAACACTTCGAGATTTTGATTGAGGAAAACAATTACAAGGAAAAAATTACTTTGAACATTTATATAAACCATTTGTATTTGCTCAAACTATAATCTATCTAGAATTTATGTACATTAGAAATGACTTTGCATTATCTTATTATATTTTCATTAGACAATTCTTACTTAGTCTCAATTATACTTTCCTTTTAAGTAGTGATTTAAATCTATTATTTGTGAATAGGAAAAAGATATTGAATTCAAATGATACCACGGTAGAGATGGACAAGGGTGTAAAGATAACAATGAAAGTACTACGGAAACATATATCACAACAGACAAAATGAGAGGAACAGAGCCAGTTAAGAAACAAAAGAAAATAAGTAGTTCTATGTAGGTTTAGTTAACTATATATTAGATTTCTTTTTTGTGTTTTTTTTTTGTTTGTTTTTAATTTACTTCTGAAATTCAACGCTCATGAATATGCAAAAATAAATCGAGTCTATTCCGTTTTTTTATCAGAGATAGCAATAACAATATATCTCGGAGGATTTTTCATGTTGTTGTCTTGCACATATCGAACATTTTTGGACAAAGAAAACAAGACAAAAGCAATACTTCGTGTAGACTTAACAAATAAGAAAGCGGAAATGACAACAATATTGCTTGTGCCAGCACTATTTATTGAACAACATGAGACAAAAATTATTGCAAATGTTGGTGTTTCCATTAGAGATTTCAAAATAATTCCAAAGCATAAATATGACCATGGTAATTGTGAAAAAACTACTTGTCTAAATAATTTAACAATCTAAAAAACATTTGTCATGTTTTTGCAGAGTGTTAGTTATTTCCAAATATGATGATTGAAAACATGTCGTATAATGAATATGTGTTTCTAGTTGGCACAATTGTTGTTATTGAAATTTTGGAAACACACGGAATAATGAAATATATACCAGAAATCAAAGATGACAATGTAGAATAGGAAAAGGAAACAATAAGCTTTCATTTATTTGAATGTTTCATTGTTACAAAGTTATTTTCCATCTGTTACACTATTTTTTAGTATTTTTTTTTATAAATGTTTCATATGTAACAGGTTCAAGTACATGATAAACGTGTTTCAACATGTCTTTCAATTCAAAGAAAATTGCAAGAAAATGTTTTTTCATTGATCTTGCTAGAAAATATAGTTAAAAAAAGAAATGGGTTTCAGGACTTCACAATCGACATTGGAACTTGTTTTCTTCGCCGAGTGTAATATGCTCTGTAAAATTTATTATATTGTTTATGTAGACATATATAAAGAAAAAGGAATAAAAATACATTTGATTTCATGTTACTAATTCTTTGTTTTCTATATTAATTTTACAATACTTCCAAGGATACCTCACAACAATTAGTGCATATACAAATCCATTCGAGACTATATATGAGAAATGTAATAGTCCAAGTACAAGTGTTAGAAATATGAATAAAACTATGATTTATTGCACCACTTGCAAGAAGGACTCTCACTTCATATATTTCCGCCGGTTAAACTTCACCATACATGCAAATGATAGGATTGAAATACAATGTGTTTTGAGAGGCGTCGAAATAGAAAAAGTATTACCTGTACTATGAGAAGTTTCCTGTGATAAATATTGTGTAGACAAGTAAGATGTTATTGATATGTTGTCCAATTTTGAGACACATAGCACATTTACAATAAACCATCAAAAAATGATTATACATATACAATGATGGATTCCTTTGTTTACTTTGTCGAGCAATCTAGTAACGACACAGTTCGTGTTGGTTGCATTTTCAAGCAACTTAACATTTCCTTATAGTTCCTGGTTTAGGAATTGGGTTATTTTCGAACAACTCTTTCATTTTACTTGATGATTGTGATCTGATTTCACATTGTCAAGTGATATAATATACTTATGAGGACAAGATTAGGAATGCAATCATTAGAGAAAACATGGTGATGTCTTCTACTAATGTAAATGCTAATATGACATTGTACAAGAACATATTTCAATGAACTATTTTGTTCAGGCTCTATGTTTTGTATTATGCTATATCGTGTTTTCTTTCTTGTAGTCTCGTTTCTTACATTTTTTTATTGATTTATAGAATTGGAAAGTTCTATAACTAATCAGACAATATTGCAAGTTGGTTACACAGGAGTTTGTATCTTAGTTAATCATTTTTCGATGACATTGTTATTAATTAATGGAATTTAGAATCCTCATTTTCTTTGTTTAGATTTTTGACCAACCTAGTATTCTTTTATAACAACCCTCATGAAAAGTTCATGTAATAAAAGTTAATAAAGGAAAAAATGAGGCCATGCGTAAGGGACACTTATTCCAAGATTAATGTTGGGAAAATATATCCTAGTGGGTATCCCTGGATGTATGTTTTGACTAAGGAAAATTGTCAAAGGCTAAGGCAAAGGGATTAAAAGGAAAAAAGACATTTTGGCACATTTATTTATGAAAGTAAAGGAAATTAGGAGAAAAGTAAGGTGAAAGGTCACAAGTTGCATGTGAGGAGGAAATTGAAGGAAAATATGGAAAATGAAGAAAATATAGGCCTCATTCATAAAAAGGCTTCTGAGGATGAGTTGGAAACCTTTTTGTCAGTTCAAGTTTGGAGCTCTCTCTTTATTATCTCTCTCTCTCTCTCACCCTTGATCACTTAGAGTTTTCTTGGAGCACTCTAGCTTTGGAGCAAGAAAGGAAAAGTAAGGAAAGTGAAAAGAGGAAAAGAAGGATCAAATAGCTTCAGTGGGAATACTTGTTGGTAGCCTTTTTCATGTGTGATTTCCTAGTTGGTTTGGACATGCATGGATTTTCATGTTGGTGTATGGTTCTCTTGTTGTCAGTGGCATGGTTTTGCCGGGTTATGAAAATGGTTTTCAACCTAGCCTTGCATTTTTCGGAGACCATGGTGTTGGGATGTTTATTTTGGTTTTCGAAATTGGGATTTATAAATGGATTTTGGAACTTGAGGCAGAGGTGGTATCAAGGCTCATTCCCAAAGGCCTAGGAATACCTTAACCCATTTTAGTGGGATACATGATAAAGCCTGCAGGAGAAGTCTCGGTTTAGGGCCTAGTGATCTGGGTTTGGATTGTGGTAAGGCCTAAGAGGTTGGTCTCGGTTTAGCACCTAATGTTTGGGATTGTATTTTGATAAAGCCTAAGAGACAAGGAGAAAGACAATTCCTCAAGGATAGTGGTGGATTCCAGATGGCATTCCAAGTTCAATTTGGTTGTGATCGGAGCACCAGTTTTGGTGTGATCATGGTTTGGTGAGGGTGGAGGTGGTTTAACCTCTGGATTCCCTTCGTTGTTCTTGGATTGGTTGTTCTATGAGATCCCACATTCATGCTTGGAATATGGAATGACAGTGACTGGATGAAAGAGAGATTTGGTTCATCCATGTCTATGGTTGGGTGGTACATGGAAGTCCTGAACCTGTGCAGAATTGCTTATGATTAATAAATGCCAAGTTCTCTTACTTTTTCAATGGTTTATATGTGGATTTAATGGTTGTAATATATCTGATATTTATATGGTTTATGCTGGATATAAGCATAGTTATATGATTGGTTAATGTCATGGTTATTTCATGTATTTACTTGTAACTATTAAATGGATCGATGCAAGACCTAATTGATGTTATAAAAATTCAATGGAGAAGGTGGTGATCCTTCTTGTTATGTTTCATAAGTATTTTTATTCATTCATGCTCTATCTTGTATCCTAAACCTATAGGTTACATTGATGCCATGTGTTTGACAGAATGTCAATCCCGGTTGGGGATGCTCGGGCCTAGTCCTAAGGTTGAATTTTGATTTGTTTATGTTTTCATCATGTATTTTATGGATTATGGAGGTTGTAACAAATTTTCGAAAGAGGACCAGATTCTGGGATAGAAAAGTGGTTCAAATCGCGGAGACGATGGCACAGGTTTGCTGAAAAGTGTTCAGGGACACTAGCACATAGGTCCGTGAGAGCGACTTTTGCTTCTGAACATTGTCATGCCTATAACATGAGAGCGACCAAGGGTTAAAAGGATTGAAACATCAGTGGGACTCAGGGACAAGATGTTTGAGTGGCTAAGATGTCTCCTGGGGGTGTTGTTGCTGATGTGGATGGGTTTGTTTGATATGTTCCGTCAATTCCATTTCCTTAAGGTCACCAAAGAAGTTGAATCCCTTATAGTGACCTCTCTAGTTGCATGTTTACCTTGGTTGGTTGGTTGCTTGGGTGGACCTGGGAGGAGGAGGTGTTAGAGATTGGTATCAAAGTGTGGTTTTGTTGTCCTTAAGTGAATGTGTTGGTCATGCATGCATGTCAGTTGCATGTGTGTCTCTTACACTTTCATTCCATGTTCTTGTTGTATTACATAATGATTGGTCATGAGTGTAGTAACGCTATCATGAGGAACTTGATGTTGATTTTTTGGAATGCATCATTAGGAGTATATGACTGGTTACATGATTATATGCATCTCGATTAAATCCTTGTATGTTAGGTTTCATTCTTGTATGTTTGATTACATGTATCAGTCTTGTAGGTTGGTTACAAGAATTGATCATTTATACTCGACTAGATGTGTTCATGCGTATGTGTAGTTGATTATGCATTGGTTATGTATGTTGATGGTTGCATATGGAAATGTGTAAAATGAAGTAACGGTTGTTGTCATGCATGAGGTCATGGTTTGTGAAGTTGATATGATCTTTCATTGATGACTGGACGCTAGATAGAATGATGTGAATACGATTTGGTACTCATGTGTTATATGTCTATATGTAGTTGTCATGCATGTATGGTATTGGTTATAGTTATGCTTGAATAGTAGGTCAAACATGCCTTGTGAAGTCATGGTATGCAATTTGGGTCATCAAGGTGATATTGGTATGTTATGATGCTAATGTGTTGGCTAAGATAGAATGTGAGATGTAGATCATCATATTGAGGTTGCAACATTAGACTTTGGGGTAAGAGAAATTTGTCATACATGTATTTTATGTTGGCATGTAGGTATGTAAATCAAGGATTATTATATGCATTAGGCTTATGTATATGTCTTTTGATGTTATGACTACATGCATGATAGATGTTAGTTGATTAGTGTAGTTATATGCATGTGTCGGATAGTCAAGAATGATAGTAATTTGTAGTTGTATACATTGCTATTGTTGTTTTACATTAGATAGCCTAGTTGTCATGCGGAAAGAGTTAATCTTGCGGACAAAACCAACCTCCCTAGAAGCCTAAGACTTTCTAGTGACAAACAAGACAATTAAGAGCAATCCTTCTCTAACCATGCATTATCATACGAGAAACCAAGTGTTTTAGATCCTACCTGTAGTCCAACACTGTTGTAGTAGTCTAGCCTCGTCGATCCAGATGAGCTCCTCCTTCACTTCGAAACCTGCATTCACTAACAATCAAACGATTACATAGAACATGAATATCCCATAAAATAAAACATATTCAACATATAGACCAAGGAGTATATGAAACAACTCATTAATAACAAATTGTTGAGAAGAATGGACTTATTTGTATTAATAGGAAACAAAAGAAACCATTACAACCTGAGCCTTGGTGTTGTGCAAGTTCCTCCCAGGGTCCAACAAGAGTTTTCCTTTACTTGATAAGCTCACCCACTTCCAAATGAAACAAGAAAGGATGGTAATCTCTCCTCACAAGCTTCTACAAGGAAGTCCTAATTCCAGCAGCATCTACCCTTTGGAATGTTCAGCTTTCAACCTCCCCTCCTCTGGCCCAATGCCTGTATTTATAATGTTCTAAAGGAAGTTAATCAGGTGCACCATCAATGGGATAAGCCCCTCTTTTGGATGGGGTAGCTCCTCTCTTGATGGGATAAGTTCCTCTTTCATAGGGATACATGAACCATCTGGAGGCGCTCAATACACATCAAACAAGCTTCT
>APFE030607210.1:0-18409 GCA_000404065.3 Pinus taeda
TGGGTTGTTGAATAATTAGATATTATTAATTATTATATTGATATTACTTGAAGAATATTCTTCTAATTATCAATTATAAAAACATTACGAAAATTGATTCTTAATTCTTTTATTTAGAACAATTTATATTCTTTTATCTAGATAAATTATATTTCCAAGTTGTTATATTTTATGATTTTTAGAAATAATTAGTAATATTTTTAGAAAAGCTATGGATAAGTGATATTTTGTTCATAAGGAAAATGAAATATAACTTGAAAAGAAAATCATGTGATATTTATGGATTATTTATTGATTGATTGTAGAATTTAGAAAAATATGATTTATGGAGTGATTTATGGATAATTTATGAAGTGATTTTAGGATTTAGGAAAAATATAATTTATGGGTGATTTATGGAATGCTTTTAGGATTTAGAAAAGCTATTGGATTTTCTCAATTCTACTTATTGTAAGCCTACAGGAAAATATGTGAACTAATGAAATAATACATGTGGAATGTAGCCAAGAGAGAAAGAGGGATTCCAAGCATGCATGAGAGGATAAGTAACTATGTTATTTGAAAATTAGTGTGTATCCATATGGTGCATGAACAAATAAGAATCAAATTTATTTGCTTCAATAAAATTGAAATCATAAAGAGTTGAGATTATTGTATTGGTAAACCTCTATGGAAAATCATACATAGAGGAGTAAGTGTTTTTCTTATTGAATTCTTAAAATATTTCAGGTGCATTGAATTCTTAAAATATTTTCATGGAAAAATGATTGTGTGAATTGCATGATTTATTTAAAATGGGTTGCAAATATGTCTCAGTATATCCAAAACTGTGATAGATGTGTAAAAAATGAAATAAGTTTTTATAAATGAGCCTGTTATAGTGAGAAGCCTCTTTCATATTTGAAAAATTCATTTCAAACTTTTCAAAGACTCTGTCCAAATTTTATGGCAAAAACATAAAATTATGTAATATTTAAATCTAGAAATAATTGGGTGCGAAGATTCATTCGAATATTCCTAACCATGACATCTGTGTAAAAACTGAGCATTGCCATTTGATTTGTCAGCGCAATAAGAATAATTGTTATGTACATATAGAGATAAATATTTTGTTAATGTTCTTGAAAATAAAGAAATTAATTCCATGAACAAACAAATAGCTATTAAGCTTGATATTTTTTAAAAATAATAGGTTATTCGCATGCATAAAAATAGAACAATTAATTTGATATTTCTTGAAAAGAAGTAAGTTATTCACATGCACAAAAATAAAAAAATTATGTTAGTAATTCTTTAAAAGGAATTAAATTATTTCATTTAGAAGATTATGTTAGTGTTATGTTGGAAAGATGATACTTGATATTGATTTGCTTTCTACTAATGCATGCATAGTGATGTTAGATAATATATTTCATTATATTATGTTTATGGTATATGCATGCACACGCATAAATGTCGAAGTGTCACTAATAAATATTGATTATTGTTTAATTAATATTTTATGTTTTATGTGTTCATGATATTATATGTCCTAATGGCAGAAACGACAAGAAAGGATGGTGACTTGTGCAAAGGATAATTCACATTAAACCTTTTGGAAGATAAATATTTGTGGGTCCTTGCAGATTTAGGAATGGCAACTATCGAATGGTCCACTGATGGGGAGAACCAGGTTGCCAAGACTTAATGTTCATGGCTTCATGGGTAAATGACATCACGACGTTTGTAATACCCTATACCTATTTATTCTTCAATTTAGATGATAATTCTTTATACTACTTCAAAACGATGGTTAAGGGATGGAATCCCTTACAAGTCATTAAGTGAGGGGTGAACACCCTCATGAGCATTTAATGATAAAATTAAATGTTTGCTTGTTTTCACCCTATAGGATTTTTAGGGTATATCAGTGTTTAATGGTGTGATTTCTTGGTGTGTCTTCCTTACATGATGTGATAATTATATTATAAAGAATGTGATTAAAAAAAAGTTGAAATAATTATGGAATTGATGCAATGCTAAATTCAGAAGTTTAATTTAATTTGCTACAATAATGGTAGTAAATGGTTGTGTAACTCACAAGGTTTTTGATAAATATTTCTCTATGTAATGATGATGGTTATTCTAATGGTCGTGGACGAAATATATAAAGTAATTTAGAAAGTCACACATTGCTAAATGTTAAAAAAAATTCCTAACTCCATGAATTTTTCTGCGAGGTTACGAGGGGATGTTATAGTGGTAAAGGCAATCTAGTGAGTGAAGTATGTCTCCCTAATGCTCATATCTATCCATCAATGTATGAACCATGAGGATTCCATTTTCCAATAAAACTCTATAGTTTGCATATATTGAGTGAATTGATCCCTGGTATGCCTAATATAAGGCATCTAATGAACTCATTAAACTGGGAAATTCGTGTTTGGGAGGGATGCTCTATGCATCAGAGGTATAGGTCTTAGCTTGAATAATTTCCTCCATGAAAGAGCTTTGGATCAACTCTCGTAATTTCCAATAAGATCCCTCCAATAAATCATGCATGCAAGATTCCCCCCATTGGGTACAATCCCAATAATACACAAAACCTCTCTTAAATCATGTCCACTAGCATGCAATTAGACCTAGAAATAGTTAATTCACCAACATTAGCTGAAACGGTGATTGAAGATTACTAGAAAAGTTATGACTGTAGAGTACTTTCAACACTAAATAACCCAAAAATTTAGTACCAAACAAAGAGTATCCTAGAGTGTTCGACCACCAAAACCCCACTAAAAGTGGTTTAATAAGAAACTTGTTAACATACGTCATCTAGTCCACTAGTCACCACCTAAACATAGTAATAATATGAAAAACTTAGGTACTTCATGGATACTCCCAAAAGACAATGAAATAAAAAAATAACCAAATAAGAGATAGAAAAATGACTTAAAATAATAATTTTGGAGTGGAAGGTGAGGATGGATCGCACGTGGGGTCAACCGCAGGCGCCGCAGGTTAGCATAGGACTTGGTTAGCCTGCATACTGAAGACTCCCCGCCGCACAGCGCACGGTCACCGGTTTCGTCCCGTTCCCCTCGCTATTCTCTCGCCGACAGCTACTATCACTGTCTTTCTCCTGCCGTCGCTATTCTCTATCGCCATCCCCGATGACTGTCGTTTCCACCTCTACGAAGCTGCTCACATGATGGACGGGCACATGGAGGACCTAGTGGATTACACTGCGGATCCGCTAGCAAATAGTATTATTTTTTATAATCCCTACTTTGCGGGCACAGCTGTTCACGGTTCCTCGGTCTCTGCTCTGGCTCATAACCCTAACCCTAACCCTAGCGGTCCTTCATCTTCGGCGATCTTTGATTTCCCTCCCGGCTTGGTAGCACCTCCGTTTTCCCCTGAAACGGCTCACCTCCTGTCGTCTCTCTCGCCACAGACGCTATCCTTAGAACAGGCCTTCCCCCCTTTGAATGTTCCGCCCCCGTCTTCGAATCCTCAACCATCGGTTCCAACAGCACATTCCCCCCCGGCGATTCCCTCAGGCTGTTTCGGTACCCCGGCAGTTAATGTAAGGTCCTCAAGGCCCTCCACTTTTGCTGGTGGCTCCAGCCCTCTGGTAGACCATCCCTCCACCCCTCGCACGAAGAAGCAGAAGACAAAGTGCATAAAAGCGACGGATAAGGAAATTACGGTTCCATTCGGGGATCCGGCGGACTTCGGGGCGGCGGCCCATATGGCACGATCTGTTCTGGTAGGACATGTAAGGGGCCGAACCTTCACGGTGGACAGGTTAACAAAATGGGTAGAAGAGATATGGGGTAACCTGCTCAGAGATCTACCTGAAGTTCACATTCTCCCGCGCGGATGGTTTTCACTCCATTTCTCCAAGGAGGACTACATTGACCTCGTACTGGCTAAATTCTGGCACATTGAATCTGCTCCTGTCATGCTTAAATGATGGAGCCCCCTATTCGATCCTGAGCGAGAGCAGATTGGAGCGGGTCCTCTATGGGTTCGACTGCCAGGACTTCCCCTCCAATACTGGAGCGAAGAGGCGCTTCAGCGAATTGGGAATGCTTTGGGCACATACCTGGATCATGACAGATCATACATTGAATCCAGGCAGAGAACCCTTGCCCGTGTACTGGTGCACCTGGACACACAGGAAGGGCTTGAAAGGAAGATCACTCTTACCTGGGGGAAATTCAGCAAGATACAGATATTAGATTACGAGGGCATTCCGTTTCGGTGTTACCACTGCCATGAAGTGGGGCATCTTGCCAAGGACTGCCCACTGCTCAAAGGACCGGAATCATCTCCAAATATTTCACCCTCGGTCACGCGGGAGGCCTCTCCGATCTTCGTTTGGGCACCCCCTGATGGCATTCTAGCACAAGAGAAGGTGGCGAAAGCAAGGCGGAAGGAGCAGAGACCACCATCGCCACCCCTTACTAGGGCAAGAGCTGCGGCGGCAGCTTCAACGACTCCTGGTATGAGTCATTTCCCCGACACTCTGTCTATTGAATGCTCATCTACTATTCTGCCTGCATCTGCATCTGCAACATGCACTATGGTTCAATGTCCTCCATCTATGTCTCCTCTGAATGATTCTACCATCCCGCCTTCCATTTCTATATCCCCTACCTCTCCATCCCTATCCTCTTCCTCCAGATCATCTCATCCATACTCACTTCGCCCCCGGCCTCTGGTCTCAAGCTGTGGGGGTCTGGGCATTATACCCATAAATCTGGGGTCTCAAATTTCTCGAGGTCGTAGATCAGACCTCACTAAAGCAATTTGGAAAGCCGGAGCAGAAGTGGCATCCGGGCATCAATCCACCATTGAAGGGGTTCTTAGAGCAGCATCCACCCCGAGAGATGGTTCCCCATGAAGTGCCTATCCTTCAACTGTAGGGGTTTGGCCAGTGAACCCAGAAAACTAGCCATCCGAAGATTATTTGAATCTGAACAACCTGACATCATTCTCCTCCAGGAAACCCTGGGGCCTGCAGAGACCATTGAACACTGTCTAAACTCTATCTCCCCCCGATGGAAATTTCTGGCCACTGACGCCTCGGGAAGATCGGGTGGGCTGGCTATCAGAATAAATCCTCGAACTATCAGATTAGACTCTTCCTGGGGTGGGAAGGGCTTTCATGGGGCAGACATCTTTTCGGCAGACCTTGGTAGGGTATTCAGAATTGTAAATGTGTATGGACCTTGCCAGCTCAGAGAGCCTTTTTGGAATAGCTTGTTGGATCTGTCCTTGATGAACGAGGCACACACCATCCTCGGTGGTGACCTGAATTTCTCGCTAGGATTCCGAGAATCTTGGGGCTCGATGGCCCAAGTGGACTCGATCACAGACTTCATGAGGATTGCCCTCGAACAAGCTGATTTTGTGGATGTTCCCATGCTAGAGCCCATGCCCACATGGTGCAACAGAAGGGTGGGAGAAGTTGCTTTGGCCCACAGACTTGACCTATTTCTACTAAAGGGACCTCTGATACAGGAGCTGCATCAATTTAAACAAAGGGTAGGAGCAGGAGGCCTGTCGGATCATTCCCCCATTCTATTGGAGATCCTTGGGCCCGAGGTAAAACCAAAGGAACCTTTCAAATTCAATCATACTTGGTTACAAGATCAGGATTTCCACAAACTGGTTTCGGATTTTTGGAGGACCCATCCCATTGACAGAGAAGCATCAATAGCCAGAGGTTTCTGTAAGAACCTTTCGGATTTAAAGCACATTGTCATTAACTGGGCAAGGGAGAAGAACAATAGGGATGCTACAATGCTCATATCCGTGGAAGAGGAGCTGAGCTCCATGCTTGATGACAGAAACCTGGGATTCAGAACAGCTGAAGACAAGGCTCATTTAATCGAGCTTGAAAATCAACGGGCCACAATCCTCAAACAACGGGAGGAATCCATCAGGCTACGAAGCAGGGCGATTTGGCTAAAAGCCGGAGATGAGAACACAAAATTCTTTCACAATTTTGCAAAAGGAAGAAAGGTATCAAACACCATATGGAGCCTACCTCTCCCTTGGGGGGGGGGGGTAGCGGAGACTTTCAACCAAATCTCCCAGCTGGGTACAACACATTTCCGGGGCATTTTCAGGAACCCTCCTGGAGCTAACCTGGCAGAAATCATTGAAGTAGCCTCACACTTTCCGAGATTTGTAAATGAGGAAGCCTCGGAAGATCTCTCGTCCCTGGTAACCATGGAAGAATTGGAGAGTACCCTTAAATGGTTCAAAAAGGACAAGAGTCTTGGACCGGATGGATGGACGATAGAATTTTACCTAGCATTCTTTGATTTGATCGGTCAGGACCTACTAAGTGTAATCAAGGATTGCAGGACTTCGGGATATTTATACCATGCCATAAACTCCACCTTCATTGTTCTCATCCCCAAGACGGATGCTCCTTCAACATTTGATGATTTCCGCCCCATCTCTCTATGTAATGTCCTATACAAAATCATCTCAAAAATCATTGCTAACAGGCTCAGGTCCATTCTCTCTGCTCATATCGCCCCTCATCAATTTGCTTTCCTTGAGAACAGACAGATCCATGAAGCCATCGGATCGGCTCAGGAGGCTTTTCACTCCATCTGGTCCAAACATCTCAAGAGCATCCTCCTAAAGATTGACCTTTCAAAGGCTTTTGACAGGGTTAGCTGGCTCTACATTAAGATGATACTCATCCATCTAGGGTTTCCAATTCCCTTCATTAACTAGATCATGGCCTGCATAACCACTCCTACTTTCAGCATCCTGATCAACGGATCTGCCTCCCATTTCTTTCACTTCGAAAGAGGACTGAGACAGGGCTGTCCTCTATCCTCGCTTTTGTTTCTTCTGGTAATGGAAGGATTGAGCCGCCTCATCATTTCTGCCACCAGGAATGGGACTATCCGAGGACTAAAGATATCAGATGAATGCTATCTCACTCATCTTCTCTTCGTGGATGATGTCCTCATTCTCCTGGATGGAAGCATGAGGGACTCGGCGACCTTCTCTCATATACTGGCTCTTTTTTCCCAGGAGACAGGAATGCAGGTGAACAGAGAGAAATCCACCATAACATTGACCCGTACATCGGTAAATGAAGCTCAGAGAGCCCTTCAGGCTTTTCCCTTCAACATTCATCCGATTGACAAAGGGCTCAAATATCTTGGTTTCTGGCTAAATCCCACATGCCAACGAATTGCAGACTGGACCTGGCTAATCGCAAAATTGGAGAAGCGTCTTACATGCTGGAGCTACAGGTACATTTCCAGGGCTGGTAGGTTGATCCTCATTAAATCAGTGCTAGAGGCCACCCTGTTTTTCTGGATGGCTCTTACATGGATCCCCAGACATACTCTAGCCCGCCTCCAACAAATCTGCAATAGATATCTGTGAGCAGGTAGTCAAGAAAAGAAAATGTTTGCTTGGATTGGATGGCAGAAGATTGCCATTCCGAAAAAATGGGGAGGTTGGGGACTCAAACAACTCCCACTCTTTGCACAAGCACTGGCTACGAAGATGAGTTGGGCTCTGATCACAAGCCAAAATTTGTGGACCAGGCTATCATATCATAAGTACATATGGCCCCTTGACATCATGGATTGGATTAGGCTTCCTACTTGGAACAGCTCTGGGACTTCATCTTTTTGGAAAGCCATTATATATTCAATGCCCATGATAAGGGATAATTTGGCTTGGTGGATCAAATATGGTGCTCAAGCAAGGATTGGTATTGACCCCTGGGCTGGAAGTGGGGGAAGGCATCAACTTCCGCAAGATCTAGTAGAGTATCTGCTCTCTCGTAACATCAAAGTTATCGCGCACATTGCGGATCAAGAGGCCTCTGATATTTTTCATCAGGCTTGGTACTCTCCACAGCAAATAAACCTTCCCACACAGTGGCATCAAGCTTGGAATTCCTTCAGGGAGGCACTGACGGAATCGCACACTAGAATTACCGAAGGAAGTGACGAACTGATTTGGAGTCCATCGGATGCAGGTTTCTACACTCCAAAGGCGGGGTACACCCTTCTCATTAGCCATAGGGAACCTGACAACTTAATGGACTGGTGGCAATCTATATGGAAATTATCCACCACCCTGCGTTCCAAGCTATTTTTTTGGTGCGTACTCCGGAACAAGGTACCTACTGGAGACAACCTTCAACGCAGAGCACAACAGGGTCCAACTTGGTGCGTCTTGTGCAAAGCGGAGTCAGAATCCACAGATCATCTGTTCCTTCACTGCAGTATCGGGGTTGCATTGTGGAATAATATAAAAATCTCCTTATCCTACAATGGGCTATGGTATGGCCAAAACATCACGGAGGCATGGTCGGATTGGTGCACCAGGCACAAAGGCTCGAAACTGATAAATCTTCCGGCCATAGTGATATGGCATTTATGGAAGGCAACGAACCTCATAATCTTCCAGGATAAACCTATGCATTGGCACCAGGCCGAAGGCCGCATCATTGTGGCTTTTAACGACCTTCCAGAACCTCCACCTGCTCCCATCCGCTGCATACACCCGCCCCCCATCATTGATCGGTCTATCCCATGGGCTTTTTTCGATGGCGCAGCGAACCAGCAAGGCTGTGGGGGTGCAATCATCATCCACAAATCATACCAGCACCATTACAAAATCAAAGCGGGTTTGGGCATGGGTTCAAACAATTTTGCTGAGCTGATTACCCTCAAAAACCTCCTTCATTTTGCTTTGGGTCACAACGTATCTAGCATCAACATATTTGGGGATTCAAAAATCATTATTAATTGGTTCAACAACAATTCAATCTGTCATATTCACACACTCAGCATTATTCTGCATGAGATCCAGGACTTCAAAGCAACATTTAACTTAATCTCATGTTCTCACATCTACAGGGAGCACAACGAAGGTGCTGACAGATTATCCAAGGAGGCCGCGCTGATGGATCGAGGCGTTTGGGAAATTACGGAAGTAAATGGCCAGTAGGAACATAAATACTACCACCGTCCCTATATAGATCAGGGATATCAGCTAGCTGCAGAGCATTAACAGCATGAAAATTTATGAATGTTTATAGCAGTATTTATGTATTTACTCTTTATAGAACAATCTGAAGAGTTTTTAGCGAGCCAAATGTGGATTTTTTGTAAATTTTTTTACAAATATTAGATGACCCTGCGTGGAACATCTAAGTTTTTGAACTCACTTTTTGCATATGACATAGGTTTCACTGTAGGCACAGTGAACCTAGCATAATCATAGTGATATCAATGTAATTTAGTAATCATAAATGAAAGTTACAGATTTTTCCAGTGGAAAAAAAAAAGAGATAGCAATGTATTTGGGGACAACACTTAAAGGTGAAAAGAGAGCTCCAAACGAGACCCCAACAGAAACATGATAGGACTTAGCTCACCAAGCATCATGTTCCTTCCACAAAATAAAAATACACAACACTACTTCCCTCCAACAACTATTATAATGTTGAAATTTGTTGAAAATAGGTGAGGGATGCCACCTACAATAAAACACATGTATTACTGCACTTGGGGAGGGGAAAACATAAAAAAACACCAAACCTTGTCATAATTATGAAAATTCCAACGTCGAGGCTTACATTAATAATACATAAAAACTATCCCATTGTAGAAGAGTGGAAACAAACTTGAGAGCCATATACAACATGCACAATGGCAAGGAAATAGAGTCACAACTTACATCTCCTCTCCACTTGGATCATAAATAAAGTTGTGATCATTTGTTGCACTATCTAGTCTTTAACATACTTGTGATAGGGGGAAACAAAAATACTAAGGTTAGGGAATAGAAACAAACTGGATTTACCCACCAATTGGTTCTTCTCCTTCTCATTGGGAGAGAAGGTTGTGCCCCTATACTTGAAACCTATTAGGCAAGCAACCAAAAAAACCATGACAGTTGAAACAAAATACCAAAAACATGCAACAACCAAAGTGATGGAGTGAGAGGTGACACCGCCTTAGAGTTCTCCTCCAACATTCTCACCCATAAGCCCACTCTAACCACTAGTAGGTGGTTATCCTTCACAACAACCTACCTACCTAGTGCAAATTGAACACTATCATCCCCTTGCTAGAAATTTATCAAATTGATTGCCATAATTTTCCTTACTATGATCTCACGAACCATTTGTAGTCTAACTTATACTCTTTGTCACTGATAACATTAACTCGCACACAATCACCATTCAAGGCATGGATCAATCACATTAAAATTCACCAAGGAAGAGTGTCACATCCCACGACATATGTTAGTCACCCTATTTATGGAATTTGGAAAGAAATACTAATTTTATAAATAAATAACTTTATAATTGGAAAAAAAAAGAAAAGGAAAGGTGATAACCAAATTATTTACAATAATTTAATGTTTATGAAAATATCTACATAATTGCACCTGGAGAGGGGAGCTAGGGTTTCGTCGAAGGTCCGGATGCCCGATAGAAGATATGCACAATAGGTTTCAGACAAGGAAAGGAGGCACGCAGGGTAGGGAGGGTCCTGAGCATCAGGGCAAGCTCAGAAGAGTGGACCTCTCTAAATCATTTCTCACTGGAGATCAACAAATCAATAACCAGATTACGGGTGCTGACTCGAAGTGATGGGGACGGAGCAAGGGAGGGGAGAGATCCCCTCCTTCAAAGAGGTAATAACAGGGGAAACAAGGAAGGAAAGACAGAGTGACGGAGAGCGAACCAATGAAGGAGAAACTTCAGAAGCTGGAGCACAAAGGAGATTAGGAATTCAAAGCAAATGCCTACCAAGGACAACGAACAAACCCAGGTTTGTAATCCCGCCTAATAGATTAGAAAATTACAAAAGCCTCATGAGAGATTATGCTTTGATCTGTAAGTTCATAGGATATTGGCCAGCTGAGAAGGATCTTATGAGATGGATCCATCAGAGGTGGAAACCAAAAGGACATGTGGAAGTCAAGTTGGGAGCAAAGGGGTTTTTCACTGTCATATTTTCCAATCTAGAAGATAGGGTACGAATCTTTGAGGAAGGACCCTATTTCATGAACAACGCTGGTCTGTTCATGAGAGAATGGGTAGATTGCTACAAACCAGATAAGGAGAGGATGTTAGCTGCCCTGATATGGATAAGACTCTTTAGCCTACCATCAGAATTTTGGGAGACAGAGATCCTTAAAGGCATTGGAAATTCAATAGGTTCCTATGTTAAAGTGGCAGAATCAAAAAAGAGAGGAAAATACACCACATATGCTAGAATATGCGAATACATGAACATCACAGAGCCTCTTCCAGATACAATAGAACTAGAATATCATGATGAGATATGGCATCAACCAATCGACTACGAACATATCCCATTTCGCTACAGAAGATGCCATGAATATGGCCATTTATTTCGGGAATGCCCCATTACGCTAGCTGAAAAGGAAAGGGAAGTAGAAAAAGAAAGGAGAAATGCAACAAGGAAAACAGGGGAGGAAGAAGAGGACTTTAGAGAAGTTCAAAGAAGGAGAAGAAGAGGAAGTAAAAATATGCCGATGGGTAAACAAAAAGAAACCCAGAAAACAGAATCACTAAACAAGTTTAAAGTCCTACAGGAAGAAGGTTTGGAGACAGAGGCAAGCGAGGAAGAAGAAATAGAAGGAATGGAGGTAATAAATGAAAATACAAACAAAGAGACAGATAACACGAATAATGATCAGATGGTAGAAATCCTAAGTGAAACCCAAGAGGATCAAGGAGAAATGGAGATAGACTCACATAAACCAAAAGGAGAAGAAGAAGAACAAGTAATGGTGAAACTTCTACAGTAATGGAAAAGGCTTGATGAAAGATTCATCCCAGAAGAACAAAAACAGAGATACAAAGAAGCATTTCAAAGATATAAGGAAAAAAAGAGACTAATAGAAGAGAAGGAAAGTCAAAAAACGGAGAAACAAGAAACGCAAAGCATAGGAGCGGGCAGCACTGGCAAGGGAGGTAAAAAAAGAGGGAGAAGAACAATGAGTGAAATGATACAAGAAGTGGGCGAGATGCTTGTCAACTGAGGAAGAGTGATACCTCTCTCAGAGGTATTCCAATCCCCCCCAAAACTGTTAATATGATTATTACAAGATGGAACATAAGAGGCCTCAACAGTAGAGGCAAACAAAGGTATTTGAATGAGAGATTGAAAAAAGAAAAACCCAGTATAATGATAGTACAAGAAACAAAAATAAGTACTGTGAAAATGAGAGAAATTCTGAATAGAAACAGGAATAGATATGAAATGATGGGATAGGATGTGATAGGAAGCGCAGGAGGTCTGGTAATTATCTGGAATCCAGAGGAAATACAATTCAGTAATTGGATGACGTTTCCAAGAATTTTAACAGGAACAGCAAGCATAGTAGGAACGACGGAGGAGGTTATTATAACAGGGGTGTATGGACCACATATTCAGAGCGAAAAGGAAAATTTTTTGCAAAATCTAAAAGATTTGAGATGCCTAATACCAGGAAAACAGTGGATCGTAGGAGGGGATTTTAATCTGATTAAAGCCTCAGGCGAAAAAAGAGGAGGAACAAGGAGAATGGATAAGGCAATGGAGTAGTTTGGAGATCTCATAAGGGAACAAAAATTGATCGATATTCAAACCATCAATGGAAATCATACGTGGAATAATCGAAGAGGAGGAGCTAACCAAATAGCCTCTCGCCTTGATAGATTCTTAATCTCAGAACAAATAATGATGAAGGATGTATTCATAGAAGCCACCATCATCCCGGTAGCAGGATCGGACCATTGGCCGATTAAATTAGAAATAGACTTAAAACAAAGGCCTCCCAACAAACCCTTCAGTTTCGAAGCCTTTTGGCTAAGAAATGAAGGACTGATGGAGAAGCTAGAAGAATGGTGGAGGACGAGTGATCAAAGAGGAAAAAATAAGATGCACACCTTTCAACTCAAACTGAAGGAAATGAAGAATAAGATAAAGAAATGGAATAAAGAAGAATTTGGTAACATTATAGAAGAAAAAAAGAGACTAGAACAGAGAATGAAAGAGCTTCAGCAGATAGACATCTTAGAAGGCATACAGGAGGAGAGAACAAAAGAAGAAGGTATGATATTGAACCAGCTAGAAGAAAGAACGAAACAAGAAGAGATTTTATGGAAACAGAAATCAAGGGTTCAGTGGCTTAGAGAGGGAGAGAGGAATACTAAGTTTTTCCATAAAGCAATGGTACAGCATAGACAAAGAAACAGAATATTCTCAATAAAAAACCAAGAATGTCAAAGAGTTCTACAACACGAAAAAATTGAAAAAGTGCTGGTCAATCACTTCAAAAACATACTGAGGGAACTGCAAGCTAATAGATCAGATGTCATAGCAAAGATAAGCAGGGAAATTCCAAATGTAGTGACATGAGATCAAAATCTGGCACTCATGAGGAAAATTACGATGGAAGAAGTGGAGGATATTGTCAGAAACATGAAAAGGAACAAAGCTCCTGGACCGGATGGGTATACAGTAAAATTCTTCCAAGCTGGGTGGCATTTTATTGCAGCAGATGTTCTGGAAGTTGTAGAGGAGGCCAGAATAAATCAAAGAATATGGCCAGGAATAAACTCAACCCTTCTCACCCTTATTCCTAAAACTAGTCAGGCAGATCAAGCTGAAGGCTTTTTCCCCATAGCCCTCTGTAACATCATCGACAAGATAGTGGCATTGGTAGTAGCTTAGAGATTAAAATTGATCCTGCCAAGTATTATCTCCCCAGAGCAAACTGGGTTTGTTGAAGGAAGGCAGATCTTGGATGGGCTAGTGGTGGCTCAGGAAGTAATCGACACACTGAAAACGAAAAAAGAAAAAGGCATGCTGATTAAACTAGACCTCTCAAAAGCCTATGATAAGCTAAGTTGGAAGTACCTAGAAATGATCCTTAAAGCTTTTGGATTCTATGATAGGTGGGTGAATTGGGTCCTGAGCATGATCTCTACTCTGAATTTCTCTATTCTGTTGAATGGAGCGCCAACAACAACATTCAATGCAACAAGAGGCCTCAGACAAGGGGACCCCTTATCCCCCTTTCTCTTCATAATAGCACCAGAAGGATTAGGAAGATACTTTAAAAAATAATTAAGAGAAAGGAAAATACAAGGCCTCAGATTATGGGGAAATCAAACCACAGTCACCCACCAACAGTTCGTGGACGACATAATGATATATTGCAAAGCAACCTTGAAAGAAGTGAAAAGAATAAAGAAAATTCTAGAGATATTTATGGAAGGATCAGGGATGGAGGTTAATAATGAGAAATCCAGAACTTTTTTCTTTAACACAGTGGAACCTATTAAGAATCATCTAACCAGGGTCCTGGGATATCGGAAAGGGGATCTCCCTACCAAATATTTAGGAACTATGTTAGACTCATCTACCCTCAAAATAGGAAATTGGAAGAATATCCTTGAGAAGATCATGAAAAGGTTGGAAAACTGGACTTTCCATGCTCTGAAACTAGCAGCAAGGGTAGTGCTGCTCAAAGCCACTATACAGGAAATTCCGATATATCCATTATCCGTGATGGCTGCCCCTCAGGGAATTTGTAATAAACTTTTAGAGATTTACAGAAAATTTCTATGGGGGGGACAAAAGCAACAAAAGAAGTGGGCCCTCTGTTCATGGAACAATCTAACTAGACCAAAGGAAAAAGGTGGCTTAGGCCCCAGAGACCCATGGACATTAAATCAAGTACTCGCTGCCAAATTAAGATGGAGATGGATACAAGGGGGGCCGGATCTATGGAAAGAAATCTGGACAACAAAATATAATATGCCTCTCACCCCTGAAGAAATTCTAAGGGAACAAGATATGCCTCGGGGATCAGATATATGGAACCTATCCATTCAAAGCAGGGACTTAATTGACAGACATATATTTTGGGAAATAAGAGGAGGTCAGATTGCGAGATTTTGGGATGAAGCCTGGCAACAAAGGGAGAAAATGTTGAACCTACAAGGTATGCAAGAAATCTACAGAACAGGTATGGATAGAAACCTCATTACGGTTAAAGATTACTGGACTGAAGAACAGGGAAATGAGGAATGACGAGAATGGAAACCACTGGAGGAATGGAAAAGGAATTCAACAGAAGATCAAAAAACAACATTCGGAAAGGAAATAGACTCCAGGAAGATAAAAAAGAGAGAAGGCAGAGACATCCTTCGATGGGGCAAAGAAACGAAAGGGATATTTACCATAAAGGAAGCTTAGAAAGTAAAAACCCAGCAAGATCAGGGGGAGGAAGAAAAAAAGTGGAAAAGGATATGGAGAAAAAAATGGTGGCCGAAGATTAAATTGTTTGCATGGTTGGTAGGAAGAAAGCAGATTTTAACATGGGACAGAATTCAAAAAAGAGGCTTCTCTGGCCCTGCAAGATGTTGTCTCTGTTATTCAGATGAAGAAGATCAGGAACACCTTCTTAATGGATGCAGTGTGGCCCAATTCCAGTGGGAAAAAATGAAAAATCTATTCTCGACAACAGAAAGAAACCCGCATGACATAATTCAAACCCTAAGCGACTGGGGAGAAGGAAAGTTTCAAAGAAAAATAGTTAGAAGAGCGTGGAGCATAACAGCAGGCTTCAATGTTTGGAATCTGTGGAAGGAACGAAATAGCCGAATATTTAAAGGGAAATCCTCAGGTCTGAAGGAAGTATGGAAGAGAACGCTAAGACAAATTAAAGAGTCAATCCTAGCGGAGAATTGGGCAGATGAGGATTGGAAAACATGAGAAGCTGAAATACAGATTTTAAATAAGTTGAATGTAGAACAGGGGATGATCTACCATCAAAAAACAAAGCAGAACCAATCAATAGCAAATCAAAGTCATGCAGTTTATCGAAAGCCTCGAGAAGGGTTTATTAAGCTCAATTTCGATGGAGCTGCTAAAGGGAATCCTGGACCAGCGGGTTTTGGCGGAATATTCAGAAATGGACAAGGGGAAACAGAGTGGATCTATGCTGAACATGGAGGAACAATGACCAATAACGAGGCAGAATTTACGGCTGTATATCAGGGCCTTAAAATTGCCAGAAGAAATGGTTACAGGAAGATAGAAATTGAAGGAGATTCCACCTTGGTTATTGATACGATAAGGAAGTTAATCCAAGGAAAGAAATGGGAGAAGGTAGTAAAAAGCTGGAGAAGTGCAAGCATAGTCCGAGATATAGAGGAAATGTTGACAGGAATTGATTACAAGATCACTTCGCATGTAAGAAGAGAGGGCAATAAACCCGCTGACTGCCTGGCGAATTGGGGAAGCAAAGAACCATTGGAACGAATCGACGACAGCTGGACTAATCAGGTAACACTGGCAAGATGGGATGGGCTAAAACAGCTCATTAGTAATGATAATCATGACACAGAACAAGGATAATTACAATTCCGCGTGGAGCGGGAGAAGGAGAATAAGGCATGATCAGGCGGCAATAAGGAGAGGACAGAAGGGTGGCGCTCTTAACTTCCTGACATCGGAAATTAATGATTTCTTAGTGAGACAGGGACGCAGCCCAAAACAAAAACCGATTATCAATACCAAAGCCATCATATAGAGTAAAAGTGGCATTCAAAAGGGGGAGCAATCCCATCATAAGAGCAAGGTGGTGAGGAAGTTATATGGAAGAACAATGGAAGAATGACAGGCAACAGAAATACGAAGAAGGTGGTGAGAGAAGAGGCGACTTGAACCCCTAACCAGCGCCTAAAACGTTCGAAAATGGGTGAACGAAGAGATAAGACTGTCCAAAAGGAAAAGGACGCGACTGAGGGTAGGCACTTCGAACCAGACAGGGTCAAAATTGAAATAGAAAGTTCAGAGGAGTTGGAATACAGACAGGATGAAGAACTCAGAGGCAAGCGGTTCGAAACTGGGCAGAGAAGCAGAGGCTCGAAGCAAGTTAGGGAGGGAGGAGGTCGAAAGGAGCAGGAGCAGAGAGGAAGAGGGCGCCCCCGTCAAGCCACCAATAATGCAGAGGGTAACAGGATGCAGAAAAGGCGTAAAATAAGGAGCAAGTGGATTAGTATGGCTGTGCATGAGGCTGAACAAGCCTATAATCTGGATTCCAATGAAAATATAAGGAACATCATCGACGCCATGGAGGAGAAGGTGTTAGAGGAACCCTCTGACCCGGAAATGGATGATTGGTCCTTGCAGCTGCCGGACCCTGGCCACACGCGAGGCAGACTCACTCTGTATCGCCGTGCTCTACATACTTACTGGGTTCTAAAACACCTCGTGGCCAAGGCCATGGAGTAGGTCGCGGCCGAGATGGTGGAGATGGTGCAAGATATAGCGGTTGCAAAAAAGGAAGTTGTAAATCTGGAGGAGTTGGTGAGGCTGCAGAATGAGCACCTCAAGGAAATTAAGGCAATGTTGATGGAGCTGAGGAAAGACAGCGTCAGCAACAAAATCGACTGATGATATGCAGCGAAGTGAAAGGCCTGTTCTTCATTTCTTTTTCCTTTTCGAAAGTAAATACTCTATTTTTTGAACAATATCTGGTTTGCCCTAGCAGCAGTAGCTCAGGGGGTTTCTCTAGTAGGACTGAGCAAAATCTAGTTTTTTGGGGTAAATTTGGGGGAAGAGGTCTTTTTGTTTCTTATCCGTTTGACAATATCTAGTTTGATAACTTTACTGACTATTGGAAGTATAGGATCCAACAGATCTGGTTTCCCTACGGGGCAGATTGAGGATGCTAAGTTTTGTACTTTTATAAATGTTTGTAGATAATAGAAATACCGCAGTTCACAAAAAAAAGAAAATATCTACATAATTAACAAGATGAAAGTCATCATTTATTACATTATTATGATTTATCACTAACATAGATCCATTTTAACTCTGGATCTACCAAACTCTCAAATGGATCAAATATTTGTTCATTTTAAAAGAGGCTTGTATCTCAAATTTTTTATCTTTGTGGGTGCTTCATGGATTTGGAGCTAAGATGGATCTAGGATGGTTGTAAAAATTGGGTGTAGTCTAACTAATAGTGAAAAGAGCTTTTCGGCTAGAATCCAACATTATAATTTCTAACAAGGTTGTGATTCCTTATTGTTTAGAATTGAATGCATCAATGCATTTTTCACTATGAAAAACACACAGTTTATCTTCACAAATTAGAAAACTTACACATTTCATTTTCAAAAAATTGTACTCAGAAAAAATACTTCCAAATGAACCATTTTATCTTGTACTTACATTACCTAAAATATTATTAAATTACAAAAAAAAATATTTTTATTAAGATAAATATTATATATAAACATCATTTACCCTAAAAATTACTAAACTATACATTTTTAGCAATAGTTTTCCATACAAGTGTGTGATTTTCATAGTCTCATTATAGC